>CAUYQV010074072.1:0-47290 GCA_963574575.1 Galagoides demidoff | reverse complement strand
CACTGTGCTTGAGATTAATTTTTTTTTTTGAGACAGAGTCTCATTTTGTTGCCCTCGGTAGAGTGCCATTGTGTCACAACTCACAGCAACCTCAAACTCCTGGGCTTAAGTGATTCTCTTGCTTCAGCCTCCCAAGTAGCTGGGACTACACCTGGCTATTTTTTGGTTGCATTTGTCATTGTTTGGCAAGCCTGGGCTGGATTTGAACCTGCCAGCTCCAGTGTAGGTGTCTGGCCCCATTAGCCGCTGAGCTACAGTTGCCAAAACCAGATTAATTTTCAATAAAGATATTTTACCCTAAAAGCACTCAAATAAATTGCACACTGATTACACCACTTCTGTTTCACAAGGGTATGAGTCCCCGTGCTACAGAACTCCTTGCAAAACCCAAGTTCCTGGAAACTGTAAAGTAAGTCCATACTTCACTGCAAAACAATTCAGAACTGTCACTAAACTTCAAACTGTGAGAAGTCCCCAAACAAGGAACAGCAGATAGGCTCAGCCTCTATTTTTTGAGTAAGTCATGGTCCACAGTAATTGCTGAAGTTGCTCTAAATGGAGGGCTGACACAAGAGTGCTCTACAACTTGGAGAAGTGCTTGCTTGTGTTAGAACAGAGCCTACAGATGACTAAAATGTAGATAGTGTACCAAAACAGTAGTGTGGACTAATCCCTTAACTTTCCTCCCTATCTTACCCCTTAGCACTTACCACAAGGCAATGGGTATGGAAGTGTCTGCTCAAGTGAGAGCAATGTCTATGGAAACTTAGGCAAATAGCTAAAACAGTGCTTGGGGTAGCTGAGTTAGCAAACAGAATCTGGGAGAAATGGTGTATCAACACCTACAAAAATTTCTGCTGAGTTATCCAGCCCAGTCATCTGTCCCAACCAAGTCTCACACCACAGTTTTACTTAAAATATTTCAAAAATATGAATTCACCTCATATTCTCATTAAATATTCCCTACAAGTGAGGCACACATTTGCCTTACTTAGTTTCCTTTTTGTGATGCAATACGGTGCCACGAATTCTGTGGCTTAATCACATTTATTATTTCATGGTTTGGGAGGTTAGAATTCTAAAACATGTCCACAGGGCTACACTCCTAGAGATTATAGAAGAATCCATTTTCTTGTCTTTTCTACCTTCCAGAGATCACCTACATTCCTTAGGTTGTAGGTCCTTCCTTCATTTTCAGAGTCAGAAGTGTAGCATCTATTCTCTTCACTGATCTTTGCTTCCATCCTTAAATCTTTTATAGATTCTACTGCATCCTCTCAAGGTTATGCTGGGTCCACTGGTATAATCCAGGATAATTTCTCCATATCAACATCTTTAACTTAATTGCATCTTCAAAGTTCCTTTTGTCTTGTCATGTCATATATTCACAAGTTCCAGGTATAGGTATGTAGATATCTTTGGGGGTTGAAGGCCTACCATACCTTGCACAAGCTATTACCCTTTTATCTTAACAATATCTCTGTGATATACCCTTTTGTGGTTGGAGAAACTCAAGCTTAATTCTTTTTTTTTTTTTTTTTGAGACAGAGCCTCAAGCTGTCCCCCTGGGTAGAATGCCGTGGCATCACAGCTCATAGCAACCTCCAAATCCTGGGCTCAAGCAAGTCTCCTGCCTCAGCCTCCAAGTAGCTGGGACTACAGGTGCCTGCCACAACACCTGGCTATTTTTTGGTTGCAGCCATCATTGTTGTTTGGCAGGCTTGGGCAGGATTCGAACCCGCCACTTTTAGGTGTATGTGGCTGGCACCTTAGCCACTTGAGCCACAGGTGCCGAGCTGAAACTCAAGCTTAAAAAAGGTTAAATAACATGCTAGATTTGACACAGCCTGAAAGGTGCAGAACTAAGCATGGAAAATCTGGCAAGGCCAATGAAGACCCCCACCTTGTTTTTTCCTACATCTGTCCCTTTTCTCATCATCTTCCCTTCTGCTTCTATCCTAAGGGGGTACAAACACATTCTTCCATGTTAAGTCTCCTGTACCACCCAAAGTATACTCAACTGGAAAAGTTGTGAGGTGTGATGGGAGAAGCTAGGACTTAGGAATCTGAAGATGTGAGTTCCAATAATAACACTCACCAGAAATGCTATGATCCTAGGCAAATAAATTTACCTCTCTCTAGTTTTACTGGTAAATACAAGTTATTGTAATAATTTGAGACTGGAGGTAGTTTAGGCACATAACATGGTAGCCTACCACATCAATATTACTTTCCTTCCTCTTTTTGTATTCCTAGATCCCTCACAGGTCACTTGTTCTTCCTCTGTCATGTGCTACTTACCCCAAACAGATTAGTGGTCCCTAATGTTCCGAGACATAATTTTATCATTTCCTCCTTGTGGGGAGAGACAAAAGTGTTTGTTCTCCCTCCCCATGGCCTTGGGTATGAGACAAGATAAATGACATGGGCTCTTCCATCCATGCCACTGGACAGGTGGGATGGGATAGAAGTTTCTTTGTGCTTTTAGATAGCCATAACTATTTACAATGATGTATATGTTGTAGCTGTTTGGCATATTGCCACTTTTGTTCACTTGGGTATAAAGGAGAAGGAGATTTGCTGCTGGTAGGGAACCTGTTGTGCTACCCTCACACACCCCACTGCTGCCATGAGCTAAATAAAGAGCATGTCATATCTGCCTTCTGCACCCAAATTTTTCTTCCACCTATCCAAAGTGAACCGTTTGCACAAAACTCCTGTTAAAGCATTTCTAGTGATATTTTTACTATTAAATACAGGATATTTATTAACTAATAACCTCTGTGACATTCTTATGTATAAATGTGATTTCTGTTAAGCTTCTGGGAAAACTGAGAATAGCCAATACCCTAAACCCTATTGTTGATTACATCTTTGGGGAAACTAGATGGGAGCTGTGGCCCTAGGTTTTACACTGCATAAGGATAGGCTCTGTTCTACCCAGGGTGCTTCCAACAGCTGCTTTGTCCTTGTTGTGGAGTGGTGCAAAGGTTCACTCAGATGAATGCAATGTAATGCCTCCTCCTCAATCAGCTGGTTAGTGAACAGAAAGGAATATAGCAACAGAAAAACACTGCAAGAAATTGCTTTATAATTGGGAATGATGAACAGAAGCTCTCAAGAGGCTATAAATAAAGTCGTAGAAAGTGACCACTGGGGGAAAAATTAGTTTATCATATTACATTTCCATGAAATCCCATAAGAATGAAGAAGATATTTGAAAAAAAAAGGCAATTTTGCAGTGTTCTAGACACACAAAATCTCATACAGATGAAGGGAAGAAGGGAGAGAGGGAAGGAAGGAGGGAGGAAGAAAGGCAGGAAGGAAGGAAGCAAGGAAGAAAGAGAAGGAGGGAGAGAGGGAGGGAAGGAAACTTGAACTCAGAAGAACCTATTCTAATTCAGAACTGCTGGCGTGTGCTGTAGGACTTCAGAAAGCCTCATGAGAACTTTAGCAAAGCTGGAGAAATCAACCTTTTCTCTTTGCACAGATGATATATCAGACCACAATATGTTAGGAGTATTCATCAAGATCAAAGGGCTTATAAGTGACATGGGCTGGGCCAGAGCTCTTGTTCCGAGGTCTGAATTCAGTGACCTTTCCTTTACATCAGGCACCTCCTTTCTACACATGTGCGGTGGCTTGGCCTTGCTGAGTACAATTTAGCTGGCAAATCTCCTTTCACAGCAGCACACACTGTCCCACCTGAAAATTCATTAACCAGGGACAGCCATATTCGATTTCACTAACTCTGCCAAGGCCAGGGAGATATCAAAGACTATGGCTTAGACAGAGCCCCTTTCCTCAGTGGAATTACTATCTACAGTTATGTCAAGTAAGGATTTAGTCCCTTTCAGACAAATGTACATAAAGTTTTCACTAGTTCTTTTTTGAGACAGAGCCTCAAGCTGTCCCCCTGGATAGGGTGCTGCGGCATCACAGCTCATAGCAACCTCCAACTCCTGGGCTCAAGCGAGTCTCCTGCCTCAGCCTTCCAAGTAGCTGGGACCACAGGAGCCTGCCACAATGCCCAGCTATTTTTTGGTTGCAGCCGTCATTGTTGTTTGGCGCCCGGGCTGGATTTGAACCCGCCACCTTAGGTGTATGTGGCTGGCACCTTAGCCACTTGAGCCACAGGCGCTGAGCCAGTTTTCACTAGTTTTTTAATAATTAAGAGCATGGCATATGTACCTTTTTCATAATTTATTCCTTCAACATGCATTTATTACATGCCACTCTCACATATTGCTTGAAACACCTTGAAAGGCAAAGTCTGTGCTTACTATGTGATAGATGCTTTTAATTTATTATTTTATTTAATTCACACTACCCTATGAGGCTAGTACTTCAATTAGTTCCTCTTTACAGATAAGAAAACAGACTCAGAGAGATGAAGTGGCTTGCTTAAGCTAAAACATTGAAGGGCATAGGAAAGATACACAGTGCTAGTTGTAGCGCCTCCTTCAAGGAAGAAAAAAAAAATTACTCATTACCCTTTGAGACAAGCTTCAGAGAGGAAAATGCCTGTGAGCAGGACAATGGAATTTAAATAACTGGAGAAGGGAGGAAAGGTACTTCAGGCATAGCAAACAGTGAGCAGAAGCAAGGAGTTGATTTAAGTTCAGAGCATGCTCTGAAAGAAGCAAAATAAATCAGGTGTCCAGGAAGACTGGAACCTAGAAACCTTGGAGACAACCCACAGTTCATCACACCTCCCCATTTCCCCACTTCAGTCAGTCTATAAAGCCCTTCAATGATCACCCTTAAAATGCCTTTCAGTGTCCATCCCCATGGCAACAGCTTTAAGCTCACTTTCATTCTTTGTGTTTTCATTCTGATCACTTCCTATGTAGTCTTCCCGGAGATGGTCCTGAGGCTGCACAAATGCAAACACGATCCTGTTACAGCCCTGCTCAGTAACCCCCTCAATATATAGCACTTTAAAGCCTCCTTCACCCTGCTTGCTTTGCAGTCCCATATCCTCACTTCATCCAGCCTTTCGGCCATACCAGTATTATTCAGGTCCTTGACGAGCCGGAATGATTAGTAAACACATAAAAAATGCCTTCTGAAAACAGGGCGAGTGAATGAATAAGCTATGAAACCCAAGACAGGAAAGCAGCGCTGGGGACAGCTGATTCCTTCCAAGAATGTACCCTCCCCAACCCCATCCCAGAAGCACAGCCGGCCTTCGCTAGGAAAGGTGTAGAGACTCCTTCCCAAGCCCCCAGAGCCCATCTTGGACAGACTGAAGAATAAAGCAATCCTAAGCTTTTCTTTTTAAACTGGAATATCCCACCCCTACCACTTCCTAGCTGTCATCCCCTGCAGGGACCTGCCGCTTTTCCAACCAGCCAGCGGAAGTCCCAGTGGAGGACCGGCTCACTTCCTCTACGTTGTTTGCTAGTGCGTGTCAAGAGAGGCGGGGCTGATTCTGCTGAGCTCTCTCTGGCTTGCAGCCGCTGTTAGGTGCTGTTGCTGGCTACTAGCGAAATCGGGTTGCGTGAGAACAAGCTTTGTAACTGAGAAGATCTGGTTTGTTACTACAAAGACGTTGACGTTGGTGGCTTCAGCGACAGCAGCTTCTTAAAGCAGAGAGAGTTGCTTTGTGCAGAGGCTACAGGCATCCTTCTGTAGGACCCCCTAGCGGTAGAAATGCCTCGGGGACTAAAGAGCCAGCGTCGCCATAATGCAAGGGCTGCCCAAGAAAACCGCAATAATCGTAAGATTCAGGCCTCAGAGGCCTCTAAGACCCTGATGGCCGCCTCTGTGGTCCCATGCACCCCTGAAGACAACCTGAGCGGCCCAGAGGAAGATCTGAGCACTCTGGAGAAGAAATCTACTCCCCCTGAAGAAGCCTCCAGCACTGCTCAAGGGCAAAAGTCTTCAGTGGCCCGGAGCAATTTTCAGGGCACCAAAAAAAGTCTCCTGATGTCCGTATTAGCTCTTATCTTCATTATGGGCAACAGCGCTAAAGAAGCCCTGGTCTGGAAAGTGCTGGGGAAGTTGGGGATGCAGCCTGGGCAGCAGCACAGCATCTTTGGAGATCCAAAGAAGATAGTCACAGAACAGTTTGTTCGCAGAGGGTACCTGATTTATAAGCCAGTGCCCGGCAGCAGTCCCATTGAGCATGAGTTCTTCTGGGACCCTCCAGCACATGTGCAATCGAGCAAGCTGAAAGTCATGCATTTTATGGCAAGAGTTCGTAACCGATGCTCCAAGGACTGGCCATGTAATTATGATTGGGATTCAGACTATGATGCAGAAGTTGAGGCTATCCTCCATTCAGGTGCTAGAGGTCATTCTGCCCCCTAGGGAAATCTGAGGCAGACCCCGGGGGTGTGGGAAAGAGAGTTAAAAGTACCCCCAAGGAGTAGCTAACTTGAGTCCTGAGTAGAAAACAACTCAGATTGGGGTGGGAGGAGTACTATATTTGGTATTTTTGATCAATGCTAATTGTTTAACTGTGAAATAGTGTTTGCTTTGGATATTGTAAAGTTGTATTGATTTTATAGAGCTGTTGAAGATCACAATATGTTTAAAATATGATTGAAGAGTCTTTTTTTCCCTTTTCTTTCTGTCATTGAGGATTAGTGTAATAGTTTTCCTAATGTTATAAAGTGAAGTTGTTCTATCATACTCTGTGATCTGGTATAAAATTTATAACATTGAAATAGGCTGTCGTGGGAAGTTAAATAACTAGTAAAATTTGGGAGAAGGATGGAAGATTTGTTCATAAATGACATTTATGAAACCCTCTGTGTCGGCTGTGGTCTGAAGATTGACATTTACTGGAATTTAGCTTATGTTACAGAATATAGTGAAAAATAAAAAACTTAATGAATAAATACACATTGTTCATTTATTAACCACCTGTTGTGTGAGACATGGGTCTAGATTCCAGGAATATTCCTTGGGACACACTCCTCAGGTTCAAAGAATATTCTAGATTATGTGGGAGAGAAAAATAAGTAAACTGGCAGTACAGTAAATTCTGTGATAGGGACTGAGCGGGAGGTTCCAAGAAAATGCAGAACAGCTTATATGATTTTTCTTGGAGAATGGGGGGGAAAGGGGACATCACAGCACATTTGAAAATTCAAGAGATGCTTAAATAAACTTGAGGAGAATTGAAAAGGGCATGAGAGTACACTATAAAAATATTTTGTAACAAATATTTTATTGGATTCTTAGAGGGAGCATTGCCAAAAGGGAAGGAACATCACAGTGCTGTGTAAATAGAAAATACACTTAAATCATCTTGAGAGGAGGAGAGCAGAGCGGAAGGGGTGATTACAGGAAAAAAACCTGTTAGGGGATAATGTAGGAATAAAAAAGATGTGACTTTCAGAAAATTATTGGTGAGGTGACAACCTGAGATTTAGAAATACTATAGGAGATAGGAGGGAAGTAAGTATGGAGGCACTTGAAGGCAGCATGGAGATTCAGGAAATAACAAATAATTTGCTGAGAACAAGGAATGAGGCAAGGAAAGAGGTGAGTGAGGCTAGAGCCTTGAAGGGTGGGTTTCATGGCTGACTTTAAACAAATACAAGTGAAGATGATTAGCAATAATAATAACCTTGGAATAGTGCGGGTCATGAGGGGAAAGGCTCTAAAAAAGTCAGAACTTCTAGGATATTGGATGAGCCAGAGAGAAGACTCTACTTATGGCATCTTGAAAAGGTACCCTTGAGCTTCTTTCAGGATCTCTGGGTTTGTTACGGTGTACACACTATTGAAAATGCATAAATGGACGCATGCATACTTGGGGTATTATGTGTGTGTGTGTCTCCAAGAAGGTGAGTTAGCATTAGCATTTTTACTCTCTCCTGCAGCCAGTGTAGTAAGTTCAGAGGGTTATCTAGCACAGTAGTCAGTTCAATAACCAAGTCATGTGGCATCAGTTTCTTCCTAATTTCAGGAGAATTCATATTTTCTTACCTCATGATAGCAAGGAGCTCAGTGCCCTTCTTCTCACACCAAGGGCTTCTACCCTGCAGCAAATCTGGAGACCCACACATTCTCGTAAACCTACCACATTTACTCCAAGAGACACACATTGTATGAACTGAGATAAATCCTTTCATTGGGAGCACTTAGGACAGGTGCCTGCCCTAGCCTTGTGGGTCTCAGAGGAGCAGCTATCATATACAGAAGAGGGAGCAGCCAGGCTACCTCCTTCCTTCTTTCCCTCCAGTCTTATACTTCTGCCAGACATGTGCAAAGTTCAGTCACAGGTTGCAGAGTAAGCTAGCCAATGACTTTCTGGCAAAGGCCTAGAGACCCACAGTCATCAGCCTGCAGGCCAAGGAGGCTTCAAATAAAAGTGGTAACTATGACTGTTCAGGAGCCCCAAATTCACTCAGCAAGCCAGAAAATAATGAGAACCTTCTATGAGTCAGGCAGTGTGATAGAAACTGGGGCTCAGCAAATCCAATGACTTGTTTCTTGCCCTGGGGGGGGGCATAATTGTCAATACTACCTCCAGAGGTAAACAAGATGGGACATGAAGGTTGAGGTTATTAGGTGTCTTTCCTATTTAGAGGTACAGAAATGGCAAGAGATAGATCCCAGATAAGACTCTATGGGGCCATTCCCTGAAAATGAAGAGTGCTCTCCTATAGGCCACCCTGCTATCTGTCTCTGCCTGCCAATGAACTCACAAGGCCTCTGTCTTCAAAATAAACAGGTAAAGCCAGTGGGAGAGGTCTCAGCAACACCACCAGCAGCCTCCAGTCCTTTGAGGATGAAACTTTAAATTCTCCCCCTTTTACAAAAGAGGGCTCACAGCAGGCAGTCAGCTAGTAAGTGGGAGGGACTGAAGAGCAAAGATTAATTGAGCAGTTGTCTGCACCAGAGGTATGGCATGTTTGTTACCTCTGCCAGGTAAGGATGATTATCACCCATTTTATAGGAAGGTCTAGCTAGCTCAGAGGAAGAGGTAATGTCCTTCCACAGCCTGTTTGAATCCATGCTGTCTTTGGCTCTGGTGACAAATAATCATTCCACTTCCTGAGATGATTCTTTGCAAGTAAGAGCCAAGAAACTGAATTCAGTCATAGATCCAGTCATTCCCAGTACAAGAGGAGAAAGACTGGGAGTATACCTATAGCTACCCGGTCAAAGAGATGATTACTGGAATCCTGAAGGCTTCAGGCAGGAGGCTTCCCCAGGGGACTGAAAAACAAAGGACTGGGAGACCTTCCCTAGCCCAAAGACAGAGCAATCAATGAGCCAAGCTTATTCACTTGTGGCCTGGAGGGTCATTCTCCCTAACATACACTGAGTACTGCAAAGAGTTAATCTTCATTTGATTAGGTAAATGCTGAGAAGATTTCCAGTGGCTGTGAAATGAATGACAGGGGCTGAGGGAGAGGTAAGGAAGGGAGCATTTTGGGTGGCGCCTGTGGCTCAAAGGACTAAGGCACAGGTCCCATATGCCAGAGCTGGCGGGTTCAAACCCAGCCCCAGCCAAAAACTGCAAAACAAACAAACAAACAAAAAAACCATGAAAGGGGCATTTCTGGAGGTTGCAGAACAAGGGAGAATATACACGGTGGCCCTTACATAAATTATTTGACCTGCATCCATATGGGACACCAAGCCATAATTTCTGTGAACCTGAAATTTAAACTGGCCTCACCTCAGCGGAGGTTCCACAAAGTGAGTAGTGAACAGTCAAGTTTTTTTTTTTTTACAGGCACCCGCCACAACGCCCAGCCATTTTTTGGTTGCAGCCATCATTGTTTGGTGGGCTAGGCTGGATTCGAACCTCAGGCCACCTCAGGTGTATGTGGCTGGCGCCTTAGCCACTTGAGCCACAGGCGCTGAGCCAAAAGTGAAGTTTTAAGTGCAAGGATGCCTCTGAAGCATCTGGGTGGAGATTCTGGGTCCTAGAATACTCAGGGATGGAGTGCTCCAAACACCCTAATGAATAGCAAGAGTAGCAGCTGGCATGTACTGACTACCTACATGGTTCCAGGTACTTTGATGGTTGTTTTCATACATTGTCTCTAGTTTATGCAACAGCCCTTCAAGGAAGGTGCCACCAGGCCCAGGTTACTGAGGGAGAAACTCAGAGTAAGGTCTCCAAAGCATAGTTCTAGGTTCACCTGGCTGGCCAGTGGCAGCCTCAGGCATAAAGCCAGCGCCTACCAAGTCTAAAGCCCCCACTGCTCTTCTTAAAGAACAGCCTCCATACTCATGACATCCAAGGCACTGATCAGCCTTGGGAAAATCTATTTTCAGCCTCTACCATAGCCCTGAGTAATAGTGAGAGGGAACATGCCAGAGTGAGGTAAAGAGTATGGGAAAACAAGATTAATATGCACTTCTGGGATTAGCTGTGCACCTCTGTCCCTTTATTCCAATCTGCTGTGGCCCTCTTGCCAAGCTATCTTAAGGGGCCTGGAATGAGTATTCTTTCCAAAAGAAGTGAGTCTTTCCCATCAGAATACATTCCCCAGAAACTTCACCACCCTGCATGCTTTATCAGTCTTCTAATCTTAGGTGCTGGCTTTCCCACAGTGCACCAAGAAAACAGCAATGTTTCTAGGCCAAAAAGCATTGGTCACTGATGCTGTTGCTGATCCAGAAGGTGCTGGCAGACCTCTTTCTTTGGGAATATCAACTGGGATAAGATGCCAGATGTCTGCATAAGCTCCAGTAGGGGATAAATATACACAGAGAAAGGCAAAAGATCATGATCAATGCCCTGTAGCTTAAAGGGATCAGAGAAAAGAGGAGACACCAGCTGAGGAGTTGGAGAACTTGTCATCAGTGATGCATGGAGGAAATCCAAGAGTATCCTGGGAACCCTGTGAAGAAAAGCGTGTCGATAGAGACCCAGTGATCCAGTCAGGTCAAAATGCTAACACCAGGGAAATAAGAGGAATGAAAATGGATCATTGCTTTTAGCAATGCAGACATCCCTGTAAGCTTGACAAGAGCAGCTTCATTGGAGGGTTGGATGACAGATCTTACTCTGGACTGGTTTAAGACAGAATGTGAGGAGAGGATTCCATGACTATAGACAAGTCTTACAAGGAATTTTGAAGCAATGGGGAGCAAAGAAGTCAGGCAGCATGTGGCAGGGGAAGGAGTGAGGAGAAGGTTTACTTCAGGTGGAAGAAATACCATTGTGCCAAAGTTTGCAAGCACTTAATGGAGAGGAGTGCAATCAGTAGCATGGAGATGCCAGAGACAATCCTTGGAGGGTTAACTCTGAGTATGCAGTGGGGTATAGGGGCTTTGTATCAGGAGCAGGACTGGAGCATGCACAGGGATTTGCAAATTGGGGAGTTACTAGATTGGGTACTCAGCGAGGTATTCAGTTAGATATTCTGAACTCCTCTAGCTGAAGTCAGGCAACTGTCTATTTGTTGATCCTCCATGTCTGTTGACCATCTGGTATGTACCTGACACACTTCTGGGCACCTTGCTAACATTTAACACTCCAAATAACCCATTTTTCATGTTATATCCCATGCTATATGTGAGAAATCTGCTGCACAAGAAGGTTAGACAGACTGGCTAAAGTAATTTAACCTACAACTGGAGGGGTAAATCTTTGAGTCCCAACTTTTTTTTTTTTTTTTTGTGCAGTTTTTGGCCGGAGCTTGGTTTGAACCAACCACCTCTGGTATATGGAGCCAGCACCATCCTGAGTCCCAACATTTTTATAGGTCTAGAGCTGCTGGCAAGTTGGAGTGTGAGATTACTGTCACCTCTCCTTATACTGGTAACGGTCCTACCCACTAAGCCACAGCAGCTTCCAACAACTGTATAGAAGCTATAGTCTGTAAGTCTGGCTACCTGCCTCAGTTTCCTGCATGATACTACTACTTCAGTTCATGATTTCTGTTTGGAGTCTGAGGCTGAGTGACTGGACTTCTTTATGATCTTCACTTGCTTAAAGGGACCCCTTCTCTGAACTCCGGCCCAGCTCCAAGTGGAACATACACTCCAGAATCTCAGAACTGCCCTTCCACTGACTTTTTGAACATTCTTCCTACCTGAAGTCCTGTTGCCTCACCAAAGGAGGGTAATAATTCCCTTGCAATTGTAGCACTCTGATAAAGCTTAAAGGCTTGGTTAAAGGGCCATCGGGGCCATTATCATTTTATTATTTAGACTGTTTATGACATGCTCATGCACACACACACACGAGATCTGTTTGTTCTCTGCAAGGCTTTTGTTCGTGTGTGTGTATGTCTCCCTCCCCCATAATAAACTTGCCAAGGAATGATCCAATCTGATACAACCCCAAGAAGTAAGTTTTATGGTGAGTTGGAGCTATTTCTGCAAAAGCTTTCACAAGGTTGGGTTTCACCACACAGGGTTCAGGCCCATCCTGGGAATGGAGTAACTATTTTGTTGTCCTGAGCCAGTGAATTAGGGCAGACTTCATGAGAAGAAAAGAACAGAGTAGGAAGAGAGGCCACTGGAGACATCAAAGTTCCAAATTGGGAGGGGAGCTATCTTATAGATGAGCTTCTTTAAGATACATACCCATCTTTTACCCGCTCCAGTAATCTTGACTTAGAAATGGCCACCAGAGCCTTTGGATGTCCACTTTCCCACAGGTGGACATTTATTATCTTTTTACTGTTTTTCCTTCAAATAGGGCTTTAGTTAACATGCTCATATATAGCTCCCTCTTTGTTGGAGGAGCATATCTTAGATGATCCCCAGCCCTGGATGATTGCAGTAAAGTCTTTCTAGCTTGTCTAGGGCATTCCTGGCCCATGTGATGGGAGAAGTGGAAATCACCTTCAATCCTCCAGGGTTAGGGGCACTTCAGAAGTCCCAATAAGTAGTGATAGATGTAAACTAAACTATGCACACTGAGGGGAAGCATGCTGGTCCAAATGCAGGGTGTCTATCTGATCAATAGTTTGGGAACATGGTCAAAGTTAGCTATGTGTGCCACCCTCAGTTTATATCTCCAAAAACATGAAGAACGCTTCCTGATGTATAGACTTACTGTGAAAAACATATCAGCTGATTTTTGCAAAGCCCCTAAACTGGAGCTTCTCAAACTATCACCGGTGAAGAACTAGAATGTGATTTTTTTCCTACATCAGTCACTCAGGGATCAGTACATTTGTATAACACAAGGAACATGAATTACTAGAGGGAAGAGAAATATGGCAAAGACATGCAAAATACAAGCCTTGAGTTTTGTTTTTTTTTCTAAACACCTAAATGACTCTCATTGAATGCGTTTAGGCTTTCCTAAACTTGTACTCTCAAATGTCATACTTAACACAGAAAGGTTACAACCTTTTGCAAAGCAAAAGCAAGAGTCCAGCTGTGGGGGCAAGAGTGCACTATCATCTGCATTGGTCTTCCTCATCACATCGATTCAATGGCCGGTTGCTATTGCAAGAGAGTCATTACAAAATATAATTTTTATCAGGAAGGAACACTTAAATAATAATAAATGTTAACTAAAACCAAAAAGAAATGTCAAAATATTATATTTAATTTCTGACTGTTATGAGAGTTGTGAACACAAGAAGGGGCACAGCATTTCCAAAAGCAGATATCGGAGTGGCAATGACTTCTGCTGGGCCTTGATAGCCAGTGAAGGATGAAACTTACATACTTTTTGTATTTTATGATTACAGAAAATGTTTATGATCATTGTACATTTTTGCAAGCCCAGAAAGAAGAAGAGATTGGAAAAGATTAAGCTTAGTATCTGTGTCAAGGACAAGGGAAAACTTTTCCTTTGTCTTTTGAAGGTTTTTTGAAAATGACTGACAAGAACCTGTGGCTCAAAGGAGTAGGGCACTGGCCCCATATGCTGGAGGTGGTGGGTTCAAACCCAGCCCTGGCCAAAAACTGCAAAAAAAAAAAAAAATTACTGACAAGAAACAGGTTAATGAGAGAAAAGGCATATAACCCTAATTGATCGTAGTTTTACATGACACATGAGGCTTTAGAATGAAGACACAAAAATGTATGGGAATTTGTCTATTTTTGTGATTAGGTTCAAGAAAGTCAAGACAGCTGTGTAAAAATATGGTCAGACAATATGATGCCAATAGACTGAGTGGGGAAACCCAGTAAGGTCTGTCTGTCGTATGTTTCTTAACCTCTCCCTGAGCATGGTTTTCTTTTGTGTATGGAACAGGACTTTCTCTGGACTGAGGGTGGGGATGTAACCAAGGTACCAGAACCAGAAACATGAGCCAAACACTCATGTGGGTTAAAGTTGTCCTTTATTATCAAGATTCAGAATTCCAGGAAGACAGGAAGAGCCTTCTCAAAGCCTACCTGGCTTTGAGAGAGTTCCACAGAGTTTGTATACCCTCTCCAATAGTTACTACCTTTAGCTACATACACTATCCAGTCCTCTAATCTCTAGCTGATGGACTGTTTGTTACATTCCCAAGCTGTACATCTGGTGTTTTTTCTTCAGCCCAGGGTCATGATGGCCTTGAAGGTATGGGAATCAGGGGAGGACTAGCCAACCTGACTGATTGATAACCAGTTAGAACATTAGGTAACTTTTACATCTAAGGGGAGAAGACTGAGTCTGCTTCCCCTCTTGCTTTCCTTGCTCTTAATTATTGATCTCATATCTGAGATTTGTTTTAGAATTGTAAGGCAATTTCTAGGGGATTACCATGATATTTGTAAATGGTCATGGTGCTGATGGGTGTGATTTTTACTGTGTGAATGAGAGTAGTTTATTTAAGGACATTGTTGCCTCAACTGTGTGCATGTCCCAAAGACCCTCTTCTGTAGATCAAACATTTGGTCAGTTCTTGGGGTCCCCTTGACATGTCATCAGTTCTTTCTTGGGAGCCCCCTCCCTAGGGTCCTAATTGGGCTATTCCCAAAACAACCCAAGGCAATATGATGTATGACCACATCTGTTTCTCCATGTCAGAAAGTCCCTGGGACATTGATTAGCCTCTAACTCAAGGCAACCCACTTGTAAATTCTTGATTAACCTCATTCCCATGACAACTCAGGCCTGCCTGACTCAAGCCAGTTAAAAATAGCCAAAATAACTTAAATATGTTTACCACTAGTCTTGCTCATGTCTAACTAACTGCCTAAGCTAACATTTCTCTGTCTGGTTTGCAAAGCCCAATTCTTTGGGAAATGGGCCGCTGACAATTCTGACTGCTTCCTGCAGATACTGAGTAGTGTGAGTTGTGAGTTCTGCGATCAGATTTCTGTTAGGGCAAGAGTGGATGTCTGTCCAGAAGGCTGCAGCAAATGAGGTGCAGTTACTCATACATGTGGTCATTTTCATACAGGTGGACATCTGGCTTTGTTATAGTTGTTGATGCCTGGTGGTGACTAGCATCTGCAAGTAGATAGCCTCTAAGTGGGAAGAAATAAATCTTGTTATGTGGTTGTAAATACAGGGGTTGAAAATTAGAATTGGTCAATGCCTGGTACTCCTCCCCTGACCACATTCTAGTAAAAATGGAAGAGAAGAAATCAAGTCCTGGAATACAATGTAAATCAAAGGAAGTCATTTGCTAACAATATTCCCAGCTACCATAAGAGCTAAACACAGTAGTGCCAATTAGGAAAGAAAAGCAGCTGGTGTGTCCAAAAGTGAAGAGAACTTCCACCGTTTTTTCTTTCTTCAGCTTCAAAAGAGTAACTGACCTTGGGTCTTCTGCTGAGTGCTGGTTCCTTATCTTGAGGACACCCCTAACTTAGGAACCTCAGTTTTTAGCAAGCAAAATATAGAGTTTAAGAAACTTTGTATTTTAAATCTATAGTGGCAGTCTGACCCTTTGAGTTTAGAACTTTCGAAGTATTTACACATTAGTTTAAACATGTGCACAAGAATAGAAATCCAAGAGATTTCAAACATAAGTCTTATAAACTGAGAACAAAAAAACTTTGTTTTAATGAAAAAAAATGCTCCTTTCATTATACCTAACTTAATTACATACAAAATTCTCTTTCATGAATCTTGACAACTTAAACAAACTATCTTTCAATGTGCTTAAGCCCTTCTGTTTTTGTCCTAAATTTTCTTTCTTAGACTGCCAGTTACTTTAGGACAAAAAGTTTTACACAAGGTTTCCTCCCACACAAAATTATTCTCCTTCCTTTTATTCTTGCTTATCAAAAATATATTTTCATAACTATGCCTTTGTACACATTTCTCTCTCCCCTACATACTAAACCCTTCTATTTTAGCTCCAAGCCTTAGTTAGGCTTCTGTAAGAGTCTGAGAAGGGAAGCCTGTGATGTTAAAGAAACTAAGTGAAGTGTTTAACTTAACTTTGAAATTTCATTTAAATAGTGGAGTTGGAAAATTGGACTTGATTTCTGAGTGGGCAGAGAAACTGTGGAATGCACAGGAAGGATAGGAGAGGGAAAAGCAGGTTCTAAAAATTTAGGGAGCACAGAAGAAGTAGCCTTGGTGTTACTAAAATTCGTTTGCTTACCTGAGGGTCAGCCATCCCTGTGTGACAAAGTTGAGCTTGTTTGGAGGTTGGGATCTGTCTGTTATACTGAAGTAGTCTTAGAGGGTCTGTGGATGTGGAGGATGCTGGAGCAGGGGGGCTCTGCCAGTTCCAGGCATGAGCACCACTCCCTGGTGCATTTCTCTGCAGCGACCCAGCTGGCTGCATAGGAAATAGGCTGCGGTCCCCAGAGCAGGACACATTCTTGACATCTTCTTGCCTGAGTCTCCAGGGAAACACTGCCTCTGAAAGATTTCTACCATAGTGTTAGCTACCATTTGAAAATGTCATCTGAACTTGAAGGCCAGGTTTGGAATTCTGCTTGTGGAGTCTGAGACACCTTTACAAGCTTTTGGAGTTTATTCCAAATATCAAGGACTAAATGGAAGATGAAATGTGCTGCCAGGATAGAGTGTTCCTCCCTAATGTCAGGATCTAAATTGGGAAGGCGTGAGTTTAGAGAGACACCTTCCCTAGAAAGTGATGACAATGGGGGCAGGCAGAATGTAGATCAGAAAATCCAGCAAGCTTAAAATGTAAGCAGGGCACAAAGTAAAAAGGCATTGAAACACACCTCTTCCTAGCTAACTACCTGGCCAAATTGAGTTTCCTGGTGGATTTTAGTTGAGGATACCACCTTTAGGACCACCTCCCTCAGGTAAGGAGGGATTGACTTCCTAAGCTCCCCTTCTGGAACTGACAGGGCCACAGAAACATTAGCCATACAAACCTCATCCGATTCATTTACCAGCTTACAGCAATCATCCTCACCCTGAACTATAACCTTTTTCTCCCCGAGTGGCTGACTTTTCCCTCTCTGTTCTCTGAACCATGAAAAGATTCCCTTCTTTTCTTGCATCTATATCATAAAGACATAAAAAGCTGTACATTTAAATTTTCATCTCATTTTCCTGATCATTGACAGAAAAATTCAAGCTGTAGAATAGTATAATAATTTGAGTTCAAGGGTCATCTTTCCTCAGAGCATAAAACATACATAGGCCAAACAGTGTTACAATAGCATGTTGATTTCCTTTTAGTTGGAAGTTAATATCTATAAGTGGCCCAGTCAGACAGGATTCACCCCAACAGGCTTTCCTCCATTTGTATACACATAGAAACAGAGACAAATGCCACACAGACAAACAGAGATAGATACCTGGTGTGTACATAGACAGAAACACAAACAGAAAGCATATTTATAATTAGAGAGTGTACCTATAATCAGGTTTGTACACAGAGGGCAGGTGCATACAGAGGCCAGAAACGAGCTGTATACAGAGGCCAGATACCAGGTGTATACACAGACCAGATAACAGGTATGTAGGCAAGCAGAGACTTAGAGCATGGAGTGTATGGAAGGTCTGTACTTATAACTAAGTGCATGCGCAGGCAGAAACAGTTGGTGCACTTGAAATCAGAGAGTGGACCAGGTGTGTGTATGAACAGAAATAGGAGTGCACTTATTATCAGACCAAAATAAAGGACAGATTTTTCCTTAAGGACAAGGAATGTAGATCTAACCTGCCAAGGAGTCCTTGGGACAGACATCCCAGTGGCACCTCTGGAGGAGATTCCAAGTCAAGTTTCTCAAGTCCCCTCTGTCCCAATCACCTATAGAATTATGGAAAGTAAGGGGAAACGCTGATACTTATCACAAGCCTCCAGGCGCCCCATCCACATTGCACTCCAGGTGTGTGACCAAGGTACCAGAACCAGGAACATGAGCCAGACACTCATGTGGGTTAAAGTTGTCCTTTATGATCAAGATTCAGAACCCCTATCACTTCTTAGTCTTTTGACTAAAATCAAGTGAAGATTCAGAATCTTGGGTGGTGCCTGTAGCTCAGTGGGTAGGGCGCCGGCCACATATACTGAGGCTGGCAGTTTTAAACCTGGTCCAGGCCAGCTAAAACAACAATGACAACTGCATCAAAAAAATAGTCAGATGCCTGTAGTCCCAGCTACTTGGGAGAATGAGGCAAGAAAATCGCTTGAGCCTAAGAGTTTGAGACTGCTGTGAGCTGTGACACCGTAGCACTCTACCCAGTATGACAGCTTGCTTGAGACTGTCTCCAAAAAAAAAAAAAAAAAAAAAATTCAAATCCAAGGAAGATAGAGAGATCCTTCTCAAAGACTGTCAGCCTTTGAGAGTGTCACAGAGTTCTTATACCCTCTCCAATAGCTACTACCTTTTAGCTACATATACAATCCAGTCCTCTAATCTCTAGCTGAAGGACTCAGTGTTTATTACTTTCTCAAGCTGTACATATATCTGGTGTTTATTCTTCAGCCCAGGGTCATGATGGCCTTCTTGGTGTCAGAACCAGGGGAGGACTGTCTGAGGGACTGACAGATAATCAGTTAGAATATTAAGTAACTTTTACACAGAATGGAGATGGGGTTGGTTAAGCCTGTTTCTCCTCTTATGGCGGAGTCTCATGGCCTATGGTCAAAAAAGGTAAGTCAGATAATTTATTTTATGGAAATTTTTTACATAAGAAGGTGAGAAGAAAAGGTAGACTGATATTTTGAAGTGTATGACTTACTTTGAAGATAAGAAGAGTACTATTTTCTATGGCCAGCCTTAAAAAAGAGTGAGATTCTAGTTTCTAAGACTAACCTCCAGAAAAAGTGAGAGTAAGAGACAAGAGGACAAAGAAAGGTTTAAAAAAGGTTTACTTATAAAACTATTAAAAAATAATGCCTTTATTTTAGGGTATTGTTTTCTGAGTCCCAACACCATAAACCATGGTTTACCTATGTGAACATTTGTTCACTTTCAATGCATTGTTAGGAAGATGATGTGATAATAATTACAATTGCAACATATATATGTATATGTGTGTATGTGTAAATATATAAACTGGCATATACACCACCCAAATATTTGTAAATATCTATACTAGTTTTCTGCATTTTTTATTATTAAATGATAGTTGTGTACATTAATGCAATCAGGGGATACAGTGTGGTGTTTTCATATACAGTTTTCTGCATTGTTGATACAGACAATTATCATCTAAGAGCACACACTAATAGCACTGCTGAACTCATTAGCCTACTTGGTGAGATTCCCATGGTTACTGTGTCTGGGACTGCCCCAAAGGATGACCCAAATTTTTAACAAGAGAGATTGGTGCACCACAGTCTCCAACAAGCCATCCTGAAGTCTCCTGAGAGAGCTTCATCATAGCCTCTAACTGAGATGATGTCTCTGGTGATACTGACAATTGCCCCTAATTAGCTCACAAAGCTGCCAGGACCCAGATACCAGAGTTGAGCTGCATTCTGTGTGGAGGTATGTGGAATGGCCCTGTCCAAACACTGTACCCAATTGTGGACTCTGAAGTAGCTCTGTCAAACCCACACTGTGCTTCTCAGGAAGGCAGCCCTTCACCACCTTCCTGCCAATCAAGGTCATCTGCAAATGAATCCCAGTCTCCAACACAAGTCACCAGGCATTGTGGCTAAAAAGTCACAGATATTACTTAATTCCTCACAGCAGCCCTAGGAAACATGTCAAATCAGCCCCATTTTACTCATTATAAAACCAGAGTTCAGGGGGGCTTTCTAACACCAGTGGATTGAAAAGAGATGAAAAATCACAAACCCTGGTCTGGGCAGCTTACAGCCAGCAGGCATAGGCACGTACAGTTTTAGTCCTTTCTCTCTGTGTCTCTGTCTCTGTTTCTCTCTCTCTCTCTCTCTCCCCCCCTCTTTCTTTCTCTCTCTCTCTCATACACACACACAAACACACACACACAAACACACACACACACTTATCCTTTCACACATACACATATTAATGTGTTGCTGAGGAGGAACAGCTTAAGGGGGAGAGAATAGTTATCACTGCTGCCCCTTCATTGTGCTCCTAGGACAGTTTCGATGGTCCAGAAAGTATAGGAGAAATTCTCTTTCTCCTTAGCTCATACAAGAGGGACTGTACTAAAAGGAAAAGGAAAAGACCAAACAGTAAGCAAAATAAGACCCTACAAACATCAGAGTAGAATGGTTTTTTGTTTCAAGGCTGAACATCACAGTCAGTCCATATACTGCCATTAGCTTGCAAACATCTCAGCCACACAGACTGTAGGGCTTGTAATGGACCCATTCCATGCAAGTTTGGTCCATAGGCAGAGGTGAGTGAAGGTATCACCATAGTCCAATTTACTAGGGTCTCCTTTTCCTAAGAATCTGTTTCCAATTCTGCCCTCTGGCAGTGCCCACCTTCCCCCAACGATGTTTTGCACCTTGATGACAGCCCACCTTCCTCTTGTTCACTACCCATGTTGAGTCTTTCATCTGTGTTACCCCTCTCACTGCAGTCCCTGAAGCAGTTCATAGAAACAAGGACAGATACCATGAGCTATTCTGGCACCCTCCCACTTGCACCTGATATGCTTGCTTTAGTCTCCTTGTCCTGGAGCCAATTTCTCTATTGCTGTTTTTATATGTTCTTCTGATTCTCCTGACATTTCTGCTATTCCTTCCCATTTCAACAGCCCCTGCTGTCAAGCTCATCTCTATGTTTGAACACTTCTCACAGTCGTGTCCTACAAGATAAGTAAGACTCCCTTGCCTTCCTGCCCCCAGCAGATGACAACTCCACCTTGCCTCCCAAGTCATACAGGAACATATCAATCTCTCTCTCCCTAAAGGTGCAGACTTATGTCCCCATCTTTACAAACAGTGCTTTAGACATGTCCAGACTCCTGAGATGGGACATCATCCCAACTCCACATGACCCCGAGTATGCATACATAATCAAGTATCCACCTGTCATATAAACACCCCATCAACACGCTGCATACAATTCCATCACTCAAACATGTCTATAAAAGCACACAGGAACCATATCATATGTGGCATACACAAGGACACAGCGTAGAGAAAACCCTAGAGAGTTATAATGCTCAGAAATAGGCACGAATGTATACATGTACATATATCTACTAAATAGGTATAGTCATAAAGTCAAACACATGAACACATACATGCACACAACACACACACACACATACCCTGAGAAGGAAAAGCCAGTTACAACTAACAGACCAATCTAAATTTTGAGAGAGAAAGATTAAAGATTCATTTCTAAAATTCTGACTTTTCCCTCTTCTTAAGTCCAGGATGCATAGATATAAAGCTATTGATTTGAAAAACATGTTTCTCTCTCCCTCTCTCTCTCTCATTCTCTCTCAAACACACGCACAGGCTTATCCTCTCACACATACACATATTAATGTGTTACTAAGGAGGAACAGCCTAAGAGAGGAAAGAATAGTTATCTCTTTCACACACACACTAACATTCTCTGTGGAAACTTGAGAGGGGGTACCATGGTTCGAAGTCCTGAGAGCTATAACTGTGAGTTGCTGTGAACAGTTGGCACCTACAATCTCCCTTGAGTACTGGGAACAGAAGAATCCAGTTCCTGACCATAGACTGAACAGTTCCAAAGGACAGACCCATGGCCCCTGTTTCTCTGCTCCTTCTCTTCAATGGTCTCTCCCTGTGTGGTGAGGCCTTTCTACCTTCTGACATGATCTTGGAATGTTGCTGCAGGAGGAAGGCAAATGCATTTGTTGTTTTCTCTGAACACTGGTCTTGTGGATGCCACCTGAAAACAAGACAAAGAGTTAGTGTGCAAGGGGGATGAAGTAAAGCAAACAACCCACATGACATCACAGGGAATAGAATAGGAGATTGGTTTATGAAGCAGCCACCTATATAAAAGGAAAGGGAGGATTGAGAAGGGAAGGCAGGGGAATCCTCCCCTGTGACCCAGAGCTGTCATTGCAGGGGTGATTTCCTCAGAACTCATAAGGGGTCTCCTGGCACCTACTTCTTCTCTCCAGCCCTAGAAAACCATATTGATTACTCTAGAAAATCTCAGCCCATGATATGTTAAGCTTTGATATGAGGACTGTAATCTGTAATTAAGAAATATGTTGACTGGAAACTCCTGATGAATGTCAACATCAGACTCTAACCACACATTTTTCTGATCATCAATCTCATGCTGCCAGCAGAGGAGGAATGCCCCTTCCTCTCTACACCATGTGGTTAATGTCTCATGAGCCCTCTGTCCCCTCTGGGTCAACTTGCATAGCACAGGGAACACAATCATAGCAGTTGGGATTGGGACTTCCCAGGTGAGTCCCTGTGTCCCCCAAATCAGTGAAACTTTGATGCCCAACATTCCCCAGCCATGCACCTGATAAGGTTACTTGGGCGTCACCAGTTCTGGCAGGAAATGTAAGGCTCAGTGATGACATTATGTAAGACTAGAACTCTCACAGTTGGAAAATATTTGGGAAAATGTCTCTGAATGGTCAGCATCAGGACAATAGTCAGAGCTGAGCATGCTAGGCATGTGGAAGGAGCTGCACCCAGAACACAGAACTGTTTAGCCTACTGTGCTCAGGTTCCCCTCAGAGTACCTCACAGTCAATCATCATCAGCATTTGTATTTCCAAATGTATGCTGAAAATAGCCCCATGAGTGCAAATGGCAGTAAAGTGGAGATTGAGAGCAAAGGGATAACTAGTAGGATGCACCCTGCCAAGAACTCCTTGGCAGCAGTAGCCACCCCCTTCCACTGCACCCTACTGTTGTAGTGAGGAATCACCAGCCACAAGCCATGTTGGTGGCTTTTGAATCCCACTGGTAGTGGCAAACTCAGGGGTGCCACACCTCCCTTCCCCAAGACAGAAAAGCAAGTTTGTCTGGCTGCAGCATGCTCCTTCTCTATATGAGCCACACGCCCCCACCCCAACTCTGGAAAACTATAGAGGATACTCAGCTCTTCATGAGTGGAGAGATGGGAAATGAGTGTCTCTGTCCCCTGGTATGAGTGTGGACCTTGCTGCCTGGGAGGTCTCTGCCCAGTGAAAGTAAGACTTATGTGTGTCAGACATTTTGGTGCTGGGGAAGGGAGGACCTGGTCCCTTCACCCTGGGATTGGTGGAATAAGTTGTCACCCATCACGTCTGATACTAACTTGTGGGTTGTGGAAGCATCGCAAATTGCAATAAGGCAATTGCTTTTCATTCTTTCATAATCAAACACTCTTTTTCTGTGGCCAAAACAGGCTCTTGTGCATTCGTGCACACAAACATGCACAGAGCAGCACATCCCTGCTCCCACACAAATACTCTAACTCAACCTACATATTCCACTTTGTGATCATTTATTGTCTGAGGCCTCATGAGTTGTAGCTGCCTTAGTTACACTTGGGAAAATGTATAGGATTTGGAAACAGAAGATATTACTAACTTTTGCTTGGCTGACTGACATTGGACCTAATTTTCATGTCTTTGAGGTGGAGCATACTCAACCGTAAATTGGGTTTAACAATGATAATACCCAATCAACAACAGGGCCAGGAAGATTAAATCAGATATTGTAGTGTGTGATTGATTTGTAAAGTACAAGGAGTGATAAGCAAATATGACACTTACCATATTTGTGCCAAATACAACAACAGACAGGAAGTTTCTATGAAGCTGGTCATGTTCCTAATGAGATGGGAAAAATGATTATCTACACTATCTGATTTCTCTGAAAAATAAAGCAAAGTCTAGCCAGAATGTCACTTTATGGGTTTATCCATTCACCATCATTTTACTAGAATTTAAGCTTCACAGGATAAATAATTCTATTTGTTTGTATGTTTTCTTCACTGATGTGTCCCAAACGCCTAGAACAATACCTTGTGAATGCTAAGCAGTAAAAACTAAGAAGCATATGAAGGAATGAACCTTTTAGAACATCTAATGGAGGCTCACCTCCTGTAGCTCAGGCAGCTAAGGCGCCAACCACATACACCAGAGCTGGTGGGTTCAAATCCAACCCAGGCCTGCCAAACAACAATGACAACTACAACCCCCCAAAATAGACAGGCATTATGGCAGGCATCTGTAGTCCCAGCTACTTGAGAGGCTTAGGCAAGAGAATTGCTTAAACCCAGGAGTTGAAGGTTGCTGTGTGCTGTGATACCACAGCACTCTACCCAGGGTGACAGCTTGAGGCTCTGTCTCAAAAACAAACAAACAAAAAAAAAATGAACATCTGATGGAAAGGATGTAAATGGTAGTAAATGATAGTTAATACTTTCCAGTGGGTAAGACACTCACACAAAGAAATCAGCTGACAAAAGAACATTACAGTACCCAACTTTAAGTGAAGCATACATAATTAGTCATAAAAATGAAGACCACTGAAGCTCAGGGTACATACTTGAATGGACAATGAAGATAAGGCTCAAATCTGCAATAGCACAAGCAGAAAATGTCATGCCAGAGTGCTCTGGAGGTGCTACTAGATTCTCCCCCTGATTTTGGGAGGGCAGATTCTTGAATAGAGAACAAATGCAAATCATACCTGTACCTTGTATTTATTAAGCAACTATTATATTCTGGGTGTGTATTTATATTATTTAATTCTGGCTTCTAGAGCCCCAAGTGATAGGAGTAATGAGAAAACAGGGATTCAGAGAGGTTAGGTAGCTTAAATGTGTCCATATGAGGTTGATAAACATATTACACAGCAGAGTAAGATTTG
Organism: Galagoides demidoff; assembly: GCA_963574575.1. NCBI lineage: Eukaryota > Metazoa > Chordata > Mammalia > Primates > Galagidae > Galagoides > Galagoides demidoff. Next base: position 22,265 of record CAUYQV010074072.1, on the reverse strand, counting down.
AAACAGGGTCTTTTGGTGTCCAAATTATGCACTTTGCTCTTAGACATTAAATGATGCTGGCTTCCATTATCCATGGGCTGGTCCAGAATGCTGATATCAGATACTCTAGCTTTTAGATGAAGTTCCAAACCACTGGAGGGATACAAACACCATAAACTGAAAGGAAAACACATTGACCAGGCTATCTTGCTAATAGAAGCTCAAACATTAATCTAGTACATGCTGTTGTGCAAAGGCAAAGAAGCTTGCTTTTCTATAAATAATTCTGCTTTCTGAGGGCATTCTCCAATGCGTACTCAAGGTGAGCAAAGGAAGTCTCCATAGAAATGGAGACTTCTTCAGTCTTTTACAGTTTGGCCGCTTTATTTCAAGCAATTATTGAGTCAGTTCTAAGCTCTACTTACTTCTCCTTCTACAAAATGATGTCTGGGGATTGGTTAGAAGGGTGTGACTTGAGTGATAGTGTGCAAGCAATGCAGAGAGGTCTTCAGTTTGGGCCTATTCTCTGCATTCTGCTCATGTGGCTATTCAATTTGAGCTCTACTTTCTGACCGGAATTTTTTTTCTCTATCTGGATGTATGGATCCATCTGAGATTTGGTGGTAACTGAAAGTTGACCCCAAAGTTGGTGTCCAGTGTAACATTTCCTATAGAAATGGTCTCTGACCATTTTTCATTAGACATTGTACTGGGCTGAATGGTGACTCCCCCAAAATTCATGTCCACCCTAAACCTCATGAGGTGACCAAATTTGGAGATAAAGTCTTCACAAATGTAATTAGTCAAGATGAGGCTATTTGGGGTTAGGGTAGACCATAAATGCAATATGACTGGTGTACTCATAAAACGGATAAAGAACACACAAAGACATAGACACCAAGGGAAGAGAATGCCATGTGAAGGTGAAGGTAGAGATTGGATGGAGTAAGGCATTGATAAGACAAAAAAAAAAAAAGTAAAAAATAAACCTCAACAAATAAAACAAGGATTAGGGTGTGTCTGTGTGTGTTGTGTGTATGTTTCTTCCTCCCACTATCCCTCTTTCCTCTCCACACATTATCTGGGAAGAAAATATTTTGTTTTACTTCCTTCATCTAATCATCAGAAACTTTAATATGTTATATAAAGTCACTCTTCTTCTCAAAAGGACATACACCCTTTCCCACACTGTTCATTAGGGCTGCTAGAAGACAAAAGGTTTATTGCAAAAGGATTACAAATACCAGATAATGGTTGGGAAGAATCAACATTGTTAAAATGTTCATACTACCCAAAGTAATCTACAGATTTAATGTAATCTCCATTAAAGCACCAATGTCATACTTTGAAGAAATTGAAAAATAGTTTCTTGTTTCACATGGAACCAGAAGAAACTCAAATAGCCAAAACAATTCTCAGAAATTAAAACAAATCTGGAGGCACCACATTATCAGATTTCAGGTTACACTAGAAGTCTATAGTGATCAAAACAGCATGGTACTGGCACAAAAATAGAGCTATAGATCTATGGAGCAGGACAGAGAACCTAGAGATCAAACCAGATGCATATTGCCATCTGCTCTTTGATAAATCAAAAAAAGCATACACTGGGGAAACGAATCCCTATTTAATAAATGGTGTTGTAAGAACTGGTTAGTCACATGTAAAAGTCTGAAACTGGACCCGCATCTCACCACTTACAAAAACTGACTCATGATCAATAAAAGATTTAAATCTAAGACTCAGAACGATGCAAGCTATAGAAGAAAATGTGGGGAAAACTCTTGACAATATGGCCTGGGAAAAGATTTTATGAAGATTAATCCACTGGCTATTGCAACAACAATAAAAATAAATAAATGGGACATAATCAAGATAAAAAGCTTCTGCACAGCTAAAGGCACAACAACTAAAGCAAACAGCCTCCAGAATGGGAGAAGACTTTTGCATGTTATAAATCTGACAAAGGCCGCGTAACTGGAATCTACAGAGAATTCAAACTAAGCAACAAGAAAAGAACAAACAGCCCCATTTATCATTGGGCAAGAGACATGAACAGAGCCTTCTCCCAAAAAGACAGAGATGAATGGCTAACAAACACATAAAAAAATGCTCATTGTTCCTAATCATCAAAGAAATGCAAATCAAAACCACCTTGAAATTTCACCTGACCCCAGCAAGAATAGCCCACATCATAGAGTCCAAAAGCTGGGGATGATGGCATGAGTGTAGAGAGAAGGGAGTACTTATACACTGTTGGTAGAATTGCAAACAAATATAATCTTTTTGGAAAGAAGTATGAAGAATGTTCAAAGAACTAAAAGTAGACCTTTCATTTGATCATCCAATCCTATTACTAGGTATCTGCCCCAAAGAAAAACAATAATTGGATATTTGCACTCAAATGTTTATAGCAGCTCAATTCACAATCACAAAGATGTGGAAACAACTCAAGTGCTTGTAAACCCAGGAATGGATAAACTGTGGTATATATACACCATGGAATACTATTCACCCATGAATAAATATGGAGACTTCATATCTTTTGTATTTACCTGGAAAAATTTGGAGAATATCCTTCTAGGTATCACAAGAATTAAAAAGCAAGCATCCAAGGTACTCAATATTAACATGAAACTAGTAGATGAACAATTACATGTCCACATAAGAGAAAAACATAAATTCAAGAAGAGGGAAGGAGGGACAGGGTGTGGTAAGCTCTCACCTATTGGGGGTACAATGTAGGTGTACATGGCACACCTCCTGGGTGAAGGGCTCAACTGGACTTTACATAACAAATGCAACCAATGTTACCCGATTGTATGGCCCCTTGTATTAATCTGAATTTTTTAAAAAGAATTACAAATACTTAAATGTCTATACTTCCTGAAGCAATCTACAGATTCAATGCAATCCCCATCAAAATACCAACATCATACATCAAGATTAGGAACAAATAATTCTCTGTTTAGTATAGAACCAGGAAAAAAACCCATATAGCCAAGGAAATTCTTAGCAATAAAAACATAGCCAGGGGGTGGGTGGCTCCTGTGGCTCAAAGGATTAGGGCACCAGCCCCATATGCTGGAGGTGGTGGGTTTAAACCCAGCCCCTGGCCAAAAACTGCAAAAAAAAAAAAAAAAAAAGAACCAAGCTAGGGGCATCAGACTTCAGGATATATTACAAGTCCATAGTGATCAAAAACAGCATAGTATTGGCACCAAAAAAGAGACATAGACATTTGGAACTGAACAGAAAACTAAGAGATGAAACTAACATTTACAGCCACCTGATCTTTGATAAACCAAACAAGAGCACACACTGGGGAAAAGAACCCCTATTCAATAAATGATGCTGGGAGAACTGGATATCCACGTGTAAAAGACTGAAACTGGACCTGCCCCTTTCTCTACTCACTAAAATTGATTCAAGATGGATAAAATATTTAAATCTAAAACAAGAAACAATAAAAATCCTTGAAAAAAGTGTAGGAAAACATTTGAAGATGTTGGCCTTGGGAAAGGTTTTATGAAGAAGAATTCTGTGTCAATTTCAACAACAACAAAATTAAATGAATAGAACTTAACTAAATGGAAAAACTTCTGTTCAGCTAGGGAGACAACAACCAAAGCAAATAGACAACCTTCAGAATGGGAAAAGATATTTGCATATTACAAATTCAACAAAGGCTTAATAACTAGGATTTACAGAGAACTCACATCAATCAACAATAGAGACATGAATAGAACCTTCTCTAAGGAAGACAGATGAATGGCTAACAAACTTATGGAAAAGTGCTCATTATCCTTAATCATCAGAGAAATGCAAATCAAAACCACCCTGAGATATCACCCAACCCCAATGAGAATGGCCCACATGATTCAGGATTCTCCAACTCAGGGCTGGACAGGAACCCCACACTCTCTAAGCCCAGGTGAGCTCAGAAATCAAATCTCTATCTCTAGACACAAACAGACTGTCCTTTCCAGGCCATAACTTTTGGGCTCTTGCAAGGCCATGAGCAAAACAGCCTGAAAGTTTTGGGTGGTTCTACCTTGAGTAGAGAGCACACATCCTAATCACAAGTCCTTGAGACAAAAACTGCAAAGGCCTAATAACCTTGCCCAAGGGGAGGGGAGAAACTGCATTCATTCATTTGTTAATATACTTATTAAGTGGCTTGGTCCCTGTAGCTCAGAGCTGGCAGGTTCAAATCCAGCCCGGGCCTACCAAACTACAATGATAACTGCAACCAAAAAATAACCAGGCATTGTGTCAGACACCTGTAGTCCCAGCTACTTGGGAGGTTGAGGCAAGAGAATTGCTTGAGCCCAAGAGTTTGAGGTTGCTGTGAGCTGTGACTCTATGCCACTCTACCCAGGGCAACAGCTTGAGACTCTGTTTTAAAAAAAAAAAAAAAAAAAAGAAAAGAAAGGAAAAAAAATGCACTCATTAAGTTTGTTTTAAGATGTTTTTGTTTTCTCATCTACCAACTCCTGGTCAAAATGTAAAAAAAGAAAAAGAAAAAGAAAAAGAAAAATAATATCCAGGCATTGTAGTGGGTGGGGAGGAGGATATAGTTCCCAGGTACTTGTGAGGCTGAGGCAAGAGAATTGCTTAAGCCCAAGAGTATGAGGTTGCTGTGAGCTGTGATGCCACAGCTATCAAGGGTGGAGGGTGGCATAGTGAGACTGTCTCAGAAAAAAAAAAAGAATTACAAATATCAACATTTATTATTTCAACATAGTATCCCCATCACACTGCTTTTCTTATGGAAATTATTCAATGCTGAATGCAGCAAATGGTAATGTTGCAGGAAGACAAGGCCCAACGGAGAGAAAGAGCACCCAAATACCATAGTTATAAGAGGAAGGGCTTTATTCATCAGCCGGGGGCTTACAGCATAGAAGATTTCCAAATGGCTGTGCTCCCTGACTGGCTTTGTCTTTCCCTTTTTATTGACAGTCAAAAAGTTCCACCTCACAGGTACCCTTCCCATTGGCTAGTTTGAATCAAGCGGGAGATGCTAGTCCAGCCCATACAGAACTACAGGATTTCACAGAACTTGGAAATTTCCAGGTTCCAGGAGGTTAAGCCTATAAATTCCCAAGAGCTGAGCCACCACGAGAGGGCCTTGCAGGTGTATCCTCCTGGTCTCCCTGGGAAGACGTGTTCGCCCAGACCTCTCCCTTCTCTGGTATCCTCTTTCAGTAAGACCATCACCCCCACCATCCCTGGCCTTGGTCACCTGCACTGATCCAACTGAGATGGGACTGCTCCTTTCTTGAATATGAAACAAGAGGAGAGGCAGAGAGCCTCTCGGGTGATATCTGATTCCCTGTGCTCCAAATTCTCCTCTTCCCTGAAGGAGCTAGTAAATTGTGAGTGGAGAGAGTCAAAGAAGCCCTTATTTCTGGGGAATTTGGGGGTGAAGTTTAAGTGTAACTTTTGCTTCTGGAAGTGGACAAAAGGACAACCCATCTAAGAATATTTACCTTTGGATAGGTGAGAAAAACTTTGCCAAGGGACCCTGCCAGATTTACCATTCTCTGATGCAGTAGTAATAAGGAGGCAAAGTAGATGACTGAGAGAATTTTCCAGAGTGGTGTGTATGTTTCTGGGTCAAATATTGTTGAGAGAGATAGCTTCTAATTCCTATCAAGGGAACACAAAATAGGTACACATTCCACAGCAACAGTTAAAACAACGGCATGGGGTCTGAGTAAAGATCTATTGTATTTACCTGTCTATTTTTCATCACAAAAGTTTTACCCATGATACATATTAAAATCAGTTTTGAAAATAGGGAAAAAAATGCTCCAAAACAATCCAGGCTCAACCCTCTGACCCAAGAATGAGGCGAACCATACCTCCCATTATTGTCCAGTGAGATTTCTAAACCATAACCTTCTGTTTCTCCAGTTCAGGCAAGAAGTGAGTAGGCAATGTTTCCTTTAAGAATTAAATTGCCTGGAAAAGATGATCAAAAATCATTTTACAAAAAGACATTTGCACAAAATGTTTATTGCAGCCCAATTCATAATTGCCCTGTCATGGAAGCAACCCAAGTGCCCATCAACCCATGAATGGATTAACAAATTGTGGTATATGTACACCATGGAATACTACGCAGCCACAAAAAGGTGGAGACTTCTCATCTTTTATGTTTACCTGGATGGATCTGGAACATATTCTTCTTAGTAAAATATCTAAAGAATGGGGGAAAAAAGTATCCAATGTATTCAACACTACTATGAAATCAGTATATAATCACTTACACATTCATAGGAATGGTAAAACATAACTGTAGTCCAGAAAGAAGGAGAGAAGAGGAAAAAGGGGGGGGGGCTAAGACAAGGGAGGGGATTTGGGAGGATCCAACCTAATGTGCACAATGTAATGATACATTTCTAAACTATTAAGAATAGAGTATGAATGTTTTTACCACAACAAATAAGTAAGCAAGGAGACGGTTATGCCAATCAGTTAGATGTAAGCATTCCACATTGTATATCAAATAAGCACATTGTACCCCATAAATGCATTAACGTACACAGTTATGATTTAATAAAGAATTAAAAAATAATAATTGGCCTGGAAATGATGAGGGCAAAATGGATTATATCAAAAGACTCTAAGAGATGTAGTAGCAACCACATGCAATGTGTGGATCTTTTGAGATCCTAATTTGCTCCCATGAACTTTAAAAAATCTTTCTATGAGACACTTGGGGAGATGGACAAGGTACTGGGTAGTAGATGATGTTCAGTCAGTATCGATCATTTTCTGGGACTTTACACTGTATGGTACTTACATTTTCCTTATCAGCAAAAAAAAAAAAAAAAAAAAAAAGAAGATCCTTATATATTAAAGTGTATTTTTGGATGAAATGATTTTATGTCCATACTTGGCTTCTCTATACTATAGACACAAAAGTATGATGAGGATAGATGAAGAAATAATTGAAGAAAATTAATGGTTGTTGAAGTTGATGACTCTTGAACTTAATAGGTACATGGAGTGCATTGTAATATACTCTCTGTTTTTATGTGTTTGAAATAAATGAAAAATTAAATGCTTGGTTTAGTGAGGGTAATGTGGGGCAAGAGATTAGGAAGAGAAAAAATAAAAAACAGTCATGTTTCTGGTAACAATAGCAAGAGAAATATTTCTAAAATGCCTCTGAACAGCAGTTTCATATTTATAGACATCAGGCCAATTTCAGATTCTGACAGATATGAGCCATCCTTAGATAAATGGTGCTGAAAATGACCCTGCAATATGAAACAGTGTGTATTTGCCCAAAGAAAGAACAATGAAAGAAGGAGATGTTACTCTGATTTCCTAATTGATATATTTTATTTTTAAAAGGTAACACTTTGCTGTTGTTGAAGAAAAAAAATTTGATACAATATAACCCGCGCTACGTAAGAATGTTGAGAGTGATAAACCTGTAGCCTTTATATATACCAACAATAGTCAAGGGGAAACAACAATCAAGGACTCTATTCCCTTTACAATAGTGCCAAAGATGATGAAATATCTGGGAGTGTACCTAGCAAAGGATGTGAAAGATCTCTGTAAAGAGAACTATGAAACTCTGAGAAAAAAAACAGCTGAAGATTTTAGCAAATATACCATGCTCATGGCTGGGAAGAATCAACATTGTTAAAATGTTTATACTAACCAAAGTAATCTACAGATTTAATGTGATCCCTATTAAAGCACTTCTGTCATACTTTAAAGATCTGGAAAAATTAGTACTTTGTCTAATATGGAAAGAGAAAAAAAACTTGAATAGCCAAGACATTATTCAGAAGTAAAAACAAATCAGGAGGAATCGTACTTCCAGACTTAAGACTATACTATAAATCTATAGTGATCAAAATAGCATGGTACTGGCACAAAAATAGAGACATAGATGTATGGAACAGAATTGAAAACCAAGAGATGAACCCAGACATTTATTGTCATTTGATCTTTGGTAAGCCTATCAAAAATATAATTCGGGGGAAAGATTCCCTATTTAACAAATGGTGCTGGGTGAATTGGCTGGCGACTTTTATAAGACTGAAACTAGATCCACATCTTTCTCCTCTAACAAAAATTGACTCTCACTGGTTAAAGGACTTAAACTTCAGACATGAAACTATAAACATTCTTGGAGAGAGTGCAGGGGAAACACTTGAAAAAATTGGCCTGGGAGAATACTTTATGAAGAGGAACCCTGGGGCAATAGAAGCAACATCAAAAATACATTACTGGAATCTGATCAAACTAAAAAGCTTCTGCACTGCCAAGAACACAGTATGCAAAGCAAGTAGACAGCCCTCAGAATGGGAGAAAATTTATGCAGGTTATATTTCTGACAAAGGTGTAATAACCAGAATCCACAGAGAACTCAAACTCATTAATAAGAAAAAAAAACAAGTGATCCCATTTCATTGTGGACAACAGACATGAATAGAAGTTTCTCTGAATAAGACAGGTGCATGGTCTACAGACACATGAAAAAATGCTCATCATCTTTAATCATCAGAGAAATACAAACCAAAACCACTTTGAGGGCAGTGCCTGTGGCTCAAAGGAATAGTGTGCCTGCTCCATATACCAGAGGTGGCGGGTTCAAACCCGGCCCCGGCCAAAAACTGCAAATACTGCAAAAAACAAAGAAACAAACAAAACCCAAAAACCACTTTGAGATATTATCTAACTCCAGTAAGAGTAGCCCACATCACAAAATCCAAACACTACAGATGTTGGCGTGGATGTGGAGAAAAAGGAACACTTCTACATTGCTGGTGGGAATGCAAGCTAGTATGGAGGGGAGGGGGAAGGATGGGTGAAGGGAGAGTAATTGGTGGGACCACACCTACAGTGCATGTTACAAGGGTACATGTGAAATTTACTAGGTGTAGAATATAAATGTCTTAACACAATAACTAAGAAAATGCTGTGAAGAGCTATGTTGACCAGTTTGATGAAAGCATTTCAAATTGTATGTAAAACCAGCATATTGTACCCCATTATTGCATTAATGTACACAGCCATGATTTAATTAAAAAAAAAAGTTTAGAGAACACTCAGGGATCTAAATGTAGACCTGCTGTTTGATCCTGCATTTCCTCTACTAGGTGTATATCCAAAAGATCAAAAATCACTTGGCACTAAAGATATTTGCACCAGATTGTTCATTGAAGCTCAATTCATAATTACCAAGTCATGGAAGAAGCCCAAGTGCCCATCGACCCATGAATGAATTAATAACTTATGGTATATGTATACTGTGGAATACTATGTACGCAGCATTAAAAAAATGGTGACTTTACCTTTTTTATGTTTAGATGGATGGTGCTGGAAAATATTCTTAGTAAACTATCTCAGGAATGGAAAAAATATTCAATGTACTCAGTACTACTATGAAACCAATTTATGATCATTCACACTTTCATATGAAAGATGAATCACAACTATAACCCAGGATGAAGGATGGGAAAGGAGGGGGGTGGTTCAATAGAGGGAGGGTTAATGATGGGACCACACCTATGGAGCATAATGCAAGGGTACAAGTCAAATCTAGCAAGTATTGAACACAAATGTCTTAACAGTGTGATTAAGTAAATGAGGTGAAAGCTATGTTAATTAGTAGGATATAAGCACTCCAATTTGTACAAATAATCAACACATTGAATCCCACAAATGCATAAATGTACTGATGATCCATGTATATATGACTTAATAAAAAAAGAAAGAAACAAACAAAAAAAATGTTGAGGGTGTTATGTTTGAGATTTTCTTACCTAAAAGAAACCAGGTGACAGGAGTTATTAACTCTCTCTTATATGTGAACTTGATACATAAAGTAAATGATTGAGATGTGGAAAGGTTTTTATGAGTCAGAACCATGAGAACACATCTTTACCAAAGTCAGCTTAGTTTTCAAAGCAATAGTAATAATGTAACAAAGGAGCCTTGCACTCTTTAGGAACTTCTGCCTCTGTTCCAGCGGACTCATTACCCTGGGACAAGGGGTGGTAATCTTACCAGAGAACATAGCCAAATATCACACCTCTTCTCCTTGCTGTGTCAGTGGTAGGATAAGGCTCTGAGAAATTTTACTGTGTGTGTGTGTGAGGGGATGCATGGTATTTTGTGTGTGTGTTTATGTGTGCATGCACACTTGTATCTATGAGTATGTGTGTAAAGTAAAGCTTCCAGAGATGTGATGGGCCTTTGCTGGAAAGGGAGGTGGGAAGCAATCCCATTAACGTAAACAACATTTTAAAACCAAATATAGAGAAAAGTGATCTGAAAAAGGTGTCTGGGCTATCACCATCTGGGCACCTGCCTATCTTTTTTGGTGGACTGTGAGTTCTTTGACAGCAGGGAGCAGTCTTCTCCTCATTAGTCCCCAGCCTGGAAATCCTGGGAAACTCAGGGAACAACTTTTGAAAAGATTTCTAGAAATTTGTCCCACTGATAGACAAATAACCATATGAAATGAAATTATAAAGTTCCTAGTGAAAGTTTTAGGGATAGAGTCCTGCCTGAGTCTGCAAGAAGGAGAGGAAGCCAGTCCAGGGATTAAGGATAGGCTTTATTTTAAAGGAGCAGAATGGTGTCTGACCAGAAGTCAGCTCAGCGCACACAGTTTCAATGGACTTTTGTTAGTGTAGCTGGAATGCAAGAGGGGGTCCTGAGAGGTGAGGTAAGTCATCTTTTGTACAGAGTGAAAGATGCCGTGTGTCCAGACTGATTTTAGAATCAGTCTTCCACAAAATATGTTAATCTTGTACAACGGCCTTACTTCTAGTGCCAGCCAGGACCAGGAGATCCTGATGCTTCCCAGGAACACTGGCCATGAAGCATTTCAGGAGGGCAAGGAGGGGGTCACTGTGACCATGCCATTTAGTCTCTGACTGGATTTCTATCACTAGCTGTCCTCCCAGTATGGCTATACTCTTGTCAGGGTCATAAGAATTTACAGGAGTATGGGAAAGGGGCTACTGTAATCATGGAATTTGGTTTCTGTCCTGCTTTCTTTTTCTACCTGTCTCCCAAATAGCTGTACTTTTGTCAGAGTCCTGAAGATTTCTTCTCCACACCTAGTGACAATGATTGCAATGCAAAAATGTAGGAAACAACCAAAATGTCTGTCAGTAAGGAACTGTTTAAAAATATCAAGGTGGGAGACCTTATGCAGTCATTAAAATACAAAACAGATCCTTCAGTTCTGACGTGGAACACTTTCTAGGATATACTCTTAGTTTAAAAGCCACTGGGATGCACAATATTTATACTATTGCTGTCATTTGTGTTGAGAAAAATAAATTAAATGGTACCCATTTAGATCTGCCTTTCCATAGAATAATTCAGGAAGTATACACCTGAAACTGGGGACAGTGGCTGACCCAGGTAAGAAGAACACAGAGGCCATGGCAGGAGAGGGAGAAGTTTGCCTACATTCAAGTCTGTACTTTTGCTCTTCTTACCTTGTACACATTTTCTATTCAAAAGTATAAATATAAAAAAAATTGCTACATAAAATAAACCACCACTCATTATTAACATTAAATAACCAGGTGAATTTTCATTTCAGAAATAGAATTGTCCTATTTTTTTCCAATATCAATACTTATACTGCTAAAAAGCTGATACAGAATTCTCTGGGGGTATTTTTTGCTTTGTTTTGTTTTTTTGTTTTGTTTATTTGTTTTTAAGAATACTCTAAGATGGACTGGGCTACAGTTTCTCATAATTACTGTATTTTTTCATTCTCTCAGTTATGCAGAAGGTGCATGCTTCTTAAATGTTACATAAAAGTTGAGACATTTATATGCAAACTTGGCTGCCTGTGGATTCCAGATGTTTTTTGTTTTGATTATTTTGAAGGCTCAACATTTTAGATATCAAATTATTGTATATATATTGATACCTTCTATCAGAAATAACAATAAGGATGAAAAGAAAACAGGTAAAAACCATTCAAAACCATTGTGTTCAGTAACAGTAGCAATTATGTCATTCAGGGATAAGGGTGGAGTAGCCAATTGTTATTTAATGTTCTGAGTCCTTCATGAAGAATGGAAAACATAAAGGCTGGGCAAACCTGCACCCAGTGAGCACTATGCGTGTTTCTCAGATGCCACTGCAACAGGAAGCTCATTTATCAGGGGTCACCTTGACTAATGACTGTAAGTGAAAACTTCTATCATTCCTTTTACTGTCTCTCAGGGGTACTATTTACTACATTTACTTACTGTTATGAAAATATTTCTGTTTTTGGAAATCATTATGGTTACTGCTGTGTACTGTGTTAATATCAACTGCACATTCAAATACTTCTGCTGAGCCCAAAGCAAGGCTTTCTTTGAAAATCTCTGCATAGGCAGACCTAGGGGCTCCCAAGGTTAAGGGTCAGCTCCAGCATCCTCACTCCATGCCAACTGGGATCATGAGCCTGAAAACTTCCTCTGTGAAAGGGTCTCACACACAAATGCTCCAAAATTTACTTAGAATTGTGTGAAAACAGGGTGAACTGAGTCACACGTTTCGACTACACTTCACTCTCCAAAGACTGGCAGCAAACAAAATATATGGAGACAGAATGTAGCACAGTGTCAAAATTTCTGAAGGATCTGGAGGCTCTAGGACCAATTCTCCTGCTTCTCATCTATGTACTCATGAGTAAATATAACATGACACCTCAGTTTCCTAAGCTGTAAGATCCCATGATGAAATACCTATCTCTCACTGCTGGTGTAAGTATACAATTTAATGTGTATAGAGAAAAAAATGTATAACATGCACTTAATAAATGGCTCATAATTTATTGGCCCACTAACAGGCAAAGTGCTCAGGGAACTGTGAACAAACAGTAGTCAGAGATGAGAATGCCCAGATCTGCACACATGGATGGGGAAAAGAACTGCATCTTTATTTTCATCTGCCCCTAGCTTAAAATGAGCAAGTTCTAAAACTAGGAACAGAGGCATGAAACTCCCTTAATATTGTAGGGATCAGAGAAACGTGCCCTCCCCACCTCCACAAAGTTCACTGAAAGATCAGTTCACAATTAAAGCATTTTAACAAGAGAAATGTTTGTTTCCTTTGTTTCTAAATACTGTGAATATGGGGAGAATTACAAGAGTGATTACCCTGATTACCCAATGTCTAAATGATGGTCAGATACCTTTATAGATGCCTTTAAAAGAGAGGGGAGAAAATGTGGCATAAAGGTGCACCAAGTGGTTGCTAGGGAGAATGAATAGATGGGAGGAAACCAGATGACTTGTAAATTAACCTGAGAGGCGGGTATTGTGTTTTTAATGATTTGGGTCAGTTCTGCTAGCATTCAGGGAGAGGAGGGGAAGTCAGTTTCAAAGGTTTGATCCCGTAATCCAGTCAGTCAGGTTTTATGCAGATAGAGAGAAAGCCCTTTTCAATGGCTTTCTGATCCTGAACAGCCTTTAATTCAAAATATTCTTTATGTCAAGTAGTAATTTTGGGGGGTACAATTTCCTTACCTTCAGTCTACCTCTTGCCCCCTCACCCCGTCTGGAACTTCCCTCAGAGTTGTATACTGAGAGGTATGAATCCAAAGATGAAAGATTATTCCAAGGCCTGAAACGAAAGGAAAATAAGAGTCCTGGTTCTCTATGGCCAATGTGGTTTTTATTCCACCTGGGTGCAGGTGGGCTGAAATCCCTGACTGGGAAAGAATTCTACATGTAGTTACGGTGGATAGGGATTTAAAGGGTCAGGGGGGAGGGATTGGTGCAGTCATTATTTCCTGAGTGGGACATGCGCTTGATCCTTCTAGGGCAAGTCAGTTCTACCTGGACGGGTCAGCACATTTGACTCTATCATTCTGGTCTTTTTAGTCTATTATAAGGAGTCAGGGTGATGGGTGTGGTGTCTTTTGGGCTGATTTCTGCGGGGAGAGGAGTTGAGTGGACTATCTGTAGAGAGAATGGGGGAAGGGGATGGGATAATGGGGGGCAAGGAGTTATGTTTATAGGAACAATTTGGCTCTTCAGTTTGAACTGGCTGATATCCACGTATGGGGGGATTCGAGCAGTTGTTTTCGGATGACTGCCTCGTTAATAAATCAAGAGATGAGGCAGAGAATTACTGGTTCCCCAACTGAGAATAATAAAAATTATAATTAGTGGCCCTAGTGGCCCTTGGTTGTCCTAAATGTTAACCTACGTACGAGAAAGACGGACAATGAGATGTAGAGGCGGGAGCCGGCAGGAGTTGTAAGGGCCACCAGTAATCCTGAGAGAACATCTCCACCTAGTGGGGGAATGTTGCAATACCCATCACCGAGATCTCGACCCGTTTTAGAGGCCTTTTATATTAGAAACGGAATTGGCTTACCTTCCACTAGCAAAAATATCCAGAGTTTAGTTTTCCAAGACGGTGTCCACGGGGTATCCTGATTTAACGGCGAACGTCAGTCTTTTGCAGCTAGGCTCAAGAGGTTGGGAATTTGGCTAGGTCTTGTCAGTGACTGTGAAACCAGATCTTCAGAAAGACCTGGGCAGTCAGACTTCCAGTGAAGACCTCTGTAGGCTGGACATGGTTTGGGGGAGGGTTTGTATTTGGGCACGCCTCTGCTCAATAGCCTGGTTTCCTGCACTTAAAACATGGTCCCAAGGAAGATTTTGTTTTTTCAGACTGCCCGGCAGAGTTTCAAAAAGTAGCTGTGTAATGGCAGAAGGCAATAGGTGGAGTTCTGAGAGGCTCTGACACACCTTGAACTCTAGATCAATGAGATCTCTCTGGGATACCTCTGAGGGCCCTGGGGGAATTTTTGGAGTTCTGCCGTTTTTTTACAGCACGTGCAGTGGAGGGTGGTGGTGTGGCGGACAGAGAGGGGGATGGGATGGAATTCTGTTGCTAGGATATCTTTCAGAAGGAATTCTGTGGGTAGGAATGAGGTTGAGGGAGAAGGGGGAAAACCTGAATTTACGACCATTTGCCTAATTTCTGACAGTAATTATTGAGATCAGTGAGGACTGAGAGGTCAATTGTGCCATTTCCAGGCCAGTGAAAACCATTGTTTAGTCAGTACATAGGCCAGGCAGTATTACAGAAAAAAGAGGAGGAGTTTAGGTTTAAGGTTACGATTAGAGGTTTGAGGTTAGTTAAAAGACAGCTTAGAGGTGAAGAAGGGGGAATCCATAACCGAGTGGTGCCCATATTGAAAACTGGAGGTAGAAAATAAATGAAATTAAAGCAAAGATGTAAAGAGAACTTTCAAGGGGAAAAAGGAGGGATGAAATGGCTGAGGCTGCAGCCAGAGAGGACCTGGCCTCTGCGTGTGGTTGTCAGCTGGAAAAAGAGATCCAGACACATGGAAGGGTGCTGAATGGGCAAGCCTTGCTCTCTGGGGGTAGTCCATGACCAGAAAAGACATGAATCACCAGAATTGTCCGGCCCCACAGGAGGGCACTGACTGGTGAGCCTGGACTGGTGAGACTGGCTCCTGAGGCTGAGGGTCAAGGGAAATACCCAGTCTCTGTGTATAACCTTGGTGAAAGAGGGCCTGGGCTCTCTGTGTGACCTTAACCAGCCCAAAGAATCTAGGCCCACAATAGGGCACCAGATGAATGAACCTAGCTGGTTGAGGTTAGCCCATGACCAGAAAAGACACTGACCACTGAGAATGTCCCAGCCCTACAGGAGGGGACTGGACCAGTAAGCCTAACCTACTGAGGTTAATCAGGGACCAGAAGAAATATGGATCACTGGAATTTGGGGCCTAAAATAGTTAGAGGGAAAGAGAGTTTTAAAACATGCTGAGAAACCATATACAAATGCTTGAAGCTAAAAAAAATAAGTGCAGAATGCTTTAAAAAGGTGCAGAAATATAGGGAAAGGAGAAGAGGAATTAGTGTAGGGATGGGAAGAGAAAAGAAATTCAGAAAAGGAGTTCTAGATAAAGGATCACTTCACCATTAAATGGATGAATTTTTGTCAAGGTCAGAGGATGTCCTGTTTTCCCTTTGTCTCATCAGAACAAGTGTCCATTTAGTTGGGTCTGATGCGATATATTTTGGTCCTATGTGGGAGCTTCTCCCCTTCCAACTCATGGTACCATATGAGAAGTTTCAGACCCAAAGATGAAAAATTATTCTGAGGCATGAAACAAAAGGAAAACAGAGTACTGGTTCTGTATGGTCAATGTGGTTTTTATTCCACCTGGGTGTAGGTGGGGTAAAATTCCTGACCAGGAAGAATTCCACATGTAGGCTATGGTGGATGGAGATTTAAAGGGTCATGGGGGCAGGAATTGCTCCATTCATTATTTCCTGAGTGGGATGTGCGCTTGATCCTTCCTGCGCAGGTCTGTACATTTGACTCTATCACATACATTAAAAGCTGAATCAGTAGCTGTGGAGAGAAGAGACTGGGATAGTAGTTCAAAAACAAGAGATCTTAAAAGAGAGAAAAGAACATAAATGGGAATAAGAATAAATTAGTAGCAAACAACAGATCTGAGCACATTTCTCCACACCCCATTAAACCAGTCTTCCATTCTTGGAAATAGGTCTGATGGTGAATATTTATCTTGCCTTTTAAGAAATGTATATCACAGTCTCTGTTGCCCTGAGTGGCAAGTAGTTTCACCAATAATCATACAAGCTCTTTCCTATTGGGCTCTTATGGTTTCCAAGAGTCAGCAGTTTTCAAATATAACAGAGCCTGGATTGCTGCTAACTTTTAACTGAAAGTGTGAGAGCCAGACCAGCGCCATTTTGTTGTTCACTGCATAAGTTCTGTTTCTAACTCCTAGCCCGCAGGGCCACTCCCTGCTGCCTCCCCCCCACCCCAGGTTGCATAGCTACTGAGCTGTAAACTGAGTCACTTTAGGCAAACAGCTGCCATAATAAACAATAAGTTTCTATTTCCTTGAAATACAGGTATTTCCCTCCAGCTACCTAATCAGGCTGTACCACCTCTAGCCCCCGGTTAAGAAATCCCCCACCTCTCACTTGTACACTAATGAAATCATCAACCACCAATGCAAATCCTCCTTTACTTATGAAATCACCAACCACCAATCAAAAGTGTACTCGTACCCTTTTTCCCTTTTTGCTTTCTGTACCCCATAAAAACCTCACACACCCTAGGTTCAGGGCTCGACCTCGGCTTGCATGCCAGGAGAGTCCAGACCCAGGTTTGAATAAATCTCACCTCTTGCTTTTTACATCGGAGTGTGTCTTGGACTGTCTCTTTGGGGCCACTTGGGGGAATTTCAGGCACAACAAAAGTGCTATTTTTATTTATTTATTTTTTGAGACAGAGCCTCAAGGTGTCCTCCTGGGTAGAGTGCCGTGGTATCACAGCTCACAGCAACCTCCAACTCCTGGGCTCAAGCGAGTCTCCTGCCTCAGCCTCCCAAGTAGCTGGGACCACAGGTACCCGCCACAATGCTTGGCTATTTTTTTTTTTTTTTTTGGTTGTAGCCATCATTGTTGTTTGGCGGGCCAGGCCTGGATTTGAACCCACCACCTTAGGTGTATGTGGCTGGTGCCTTAGCCACTTGAGCCACAGGTGCCGAGCCTGAAAGTGCTGTTAATACCCGCATGGTGATATTGAACTTTTGTTACCATGGGGAGATTAAAAACTATATTCTTAATTTCATGATTTCAAAATGGCACTAAAATAATTTAGAATTGTAATATACATACCACTTTAGTACGTTTGCTTGGTACTACTTTATGAATGGAAAGAGTCTAAGTTTATAATTTGGATGGCACTTAAAAGGTACTTGGTAATGAAGGATGTCAGATAACTAAGTCTATAACATCTTGATTATCTACATGGAGGCCACTTGTATTCACCACACATAATAAAAAGACCAGTGTAATTTACAGGTAAGGTCAGGTTGGACCCTGTGTCCTCCCAGTCTGTAATTTGCTTGTCTCTTCTTTCTCACTGGCACTTTCACACCCCTGGTGTCCCTGTGTTCCTATCATTTTATAAGAACGGTTACAAAACATTTGATATTAAAGGGCTTTGGCCCACTTCTGGAAGCGATAAGCCTTGATTTCAGCACTTAACCACGTCAATCTAGACTTTTTCTCTGTTCATATAAGCTTTAGTGTCGGCTCAGCACCTATGGCTCAAGTGGCTAAGGTGCCAGCCACATACACCTAAGGTGGTGGGTTCAAATCCAGCCCGGGCCCACCAAAACAACGACGGTTGCAACCAAAAAATAGTCAGGCGTTGTGGCAGGCACCTGTGGTCCCAGCTACTTGGGAGGCTGAGGCAGGAGACTTGCTTGAGCCCAGGAGTTGGAGGTTGCTGTGAGCTGTGATGCCATAGCACTCTACCCGGGGGGACAGCTTGAGGCTCTGTCTAAAAAAAAAAAAAAAAAAAAAAACTTTAGTGTCTGGCAACTTAATAAGAAAAGCAAGTGAGCTATCCCAACTTACATGGGTTTGGCTTGTGAGCACACCATAACATCTGGTGATTTGACAATCATGAGGGTTAGTTGTCAGCACCATGTTAAGAGGTGCAAGAATGTCATCTGTGGAATCAAACCATAGTGTTTGATTACAATATTGCTCCAGTATGTCACATCCAGCATCATCCCTGTTTTCAATGTGGGTGGCAGGGAGGATTCCTTTCTAGTGACTTTACCTGGGCAAAAGACAATTCTGGAGCTTCTACAAAGGCTTCTCAGTGTCTAGTTGACTCACCAACAGGAGAAGTAGCATGATGTTTCTTCTCTGATTGTGGATGCCACATATTGTCATAAAACCATCTTCTGGACTGGTTTCCCTAGATACTCATATTGGCAGGAATGAAAGTTAAGTTCTTTCTTTTGCATGATCTAGGTGCTGGCCTAGGCAGCAATTAGATTGATTAGTTAGTGTGGCCGGGGCTTGAAAGACTGGAATAAAGGGATGCCAAGTGTGTGTCTGATCTGCTGGAAAAAACAGTAAGGCTTAGTGAGAGCAAGTCATAGTTTGAAAGAAGAGCTATAGTGGAAGACAAAAGGGATAATGAAGTATGTTGAGGCAATCTCCACCAGCTTCTAATGCACAGTTATCAAAGGGGGAGTCTTAAAAGAAATATCTAAAAGGACCATTGGGGAAGGTTTTAAAAGACAGAGAGCAATTTTCTAGATGAAAGAATGGGGTTTCTTGATCTGTGATCTTGAGAAAAACTTTCTACTTCATGAAGTCATCTACTTCAGAGACCTGGGAACTAGCCCTGGAAAACCTTACTTTCAGATCACCTGTAGGTGACACTTTAATTGTCACTATAGTTTGTCATGGCTCACAGGAATCCAGAAGGGTTTCTTTTCTCTTACGTTTATGACAATATAAGTCATTAATAGAACTTCATGAGGGCCTCTCCACTGACGTGACAGCACATGCCTTCTCCTAAGAACCTCGATGTATATATCATTTCTTAGTCAAACGCGATGATAAGGCCTGTAAGTTGGTGGAGGAGGCCATGCTCTTTTTTCACCTAATATGCTCCAGGTATATTAGTTATCATCTCTTTGTAGCTAGTCATGGTATATAACTGTTTATTTAAATCTCTTATAGTTTTCAGTCAGTCCAGGAATAGGTTTGTAAGTGTTAGGAGGCATGGAATGACAGAACACCATTTCAAGAGGGGTTAAACCATGTCTCCTAATTGGAGTATTCCAGGTTTTTATAATGACCAAAGATAATGTCTCTGACCATTTAAGTCCAGTGTCTTTCTTTTTTTCTTTTTTCTTTTTTGAGACAGAGTCTCACTTTGTTGCTCTCAGTAGTGTGCTGTGGTGTCACAGCTCACAGCAACCTCAAACTCTTGGGCTTATGAAATTCTCTTGTGTCAGTCTCCCGAGTAGCTGGGACTACAGGCCTCCACCACAATGCCTGGCTATTTTTTAGAAATGGAGTCTTGCTCTTGCTCAAGCAAATCTCAAACGTGTGAGCTTAGGCAGTCCACCTGGCTCAGCCTTCCAAGTGCTCAGATTATAGGAGTGAGTCACCACACCTGGATAAGTCCAGTATCTTGACAGATTTTTTCAAAATCATTTTTATTTCTATATTTTTACATTCCACTTGCCCTGAGGCACATCATTGGCAATGATGTATGGCATGAAATGTAAGTAGATATCCTAGAGCCTCTTTAAGCAAGTGGCTTAAATGAGCCCACTGATTTAACTCAATCCATAAAGGAATGCCAAAACATGAGATAATCTCAGTTGTTAATTTCTTTACCACTGTTGTAGTCTCAGCATATCTAGTTAAACAATATTTAGTCTTTCCACTAATCGTATAAACAATAACAATAACTGAATCTAAGCTAATTTAATTATCAAATATAATCTTATCCCAGACTTATTTAAGTTTCTATCACAATTTTTGAAGACAGGATAAAAAATTTTGCTCAAAAACCTCAGATAGTTAAAAATACAAATCTGCAGTATTTTGGAGTCTGAGAGAGAACTTACCCACAAGCCTCAGTTGCAAATAGGTCCAGTAGGTACTTCGCTTGGACTCTTGGTGTTCCTGAGGGGTCTGTTAGAATTCTAGCTCAGAATCCACTTTTGATAAAAAAGAAAAAAACCTAAATTTAACAGAGTTTACTTGGGCAAAGAGTAATTTACAACTGGTGAGTTCAACTAGAAGTGGTTTAGAGAGACTCTAATGTTGAGAAGATTCATGGTCAGAAAAGAGAAAGTGAGATATAAAAATAGCTGGATTGGTTACAGCTTAGAATTTGCCTTACTAAATACAGTATGAACAGCCCAGCACCTTTGATTGGCCAAACCTCCATAATTGGTAGAGAGGAGAAAGGAGTGAAGACAAATGGAACAAATTTTAGTGAGTACAAATAGTTGGCATTTTTACTTTTGACTTTTAAACTAAAGAAACCTTGTAAGTAAAATTCATAAGCTTTAACTAAAGTAATTAATTGAAAAAGCAAGAAGTATCTTAAGAGATGCAGAACAGTTCCTATAAGATCCAGAAAAGTCACAAAAGTAACTCCAAGAAAGAAATGTCTCACTAGTCATGAACAATATGTAACCTACAATTTTGTTCAGTTATATTTTTTAGGGTCCCAGCTTTTCAGCTGACCATTCATACATAAATATCTAAAAGCCTCATGTGTCTTTACAAGTTATAAGAAAGCAAAAGCTGTGCCCAGAAGAGAAAAAAAACAATGAATGGTGGAAGTTAAAAATGTCAAACTTGAATAGGCTCATTCCCTGCCTGAGAATTGAACTTAGTGCTGCTGACATGAAAATACAGAACCTATAACTATTAGGTTATGAAGCAAACTGGCCTCTGTCATTATTCCTATGGGGCAGTGTTCAAGATTTTTCTGTTTTTAAATCTTTTAAAAAAGATTATATATTTGCTCTTCAATTTTGTCAAGAGAATCTTCAAGGCTAGCCATGACACTATGTGTCTTTCTTTTAATCAGGTTTCTCTATTAATACAACTAAAGCAATTGCTCTAAAATTTTTAATAAAATTTTGAAGTTTAAATGATCCATCTTTTGCCATTAATCATAATGGTATATTTATTCCCCAAAACGACTCAATCTATGCCTCTTAGAAAAACCCAGGAGATAGTTTCCAAGGTTAACTTGGAGAGGGCACAAAGACCCCTTCATAGAAAGGGGCCTCTTCATAGAAAAGGCCACTTCTAAGAATTCCAAAAATGCATTCTCAGAAATAGATGAGATGGGACATTTTAACACAAAGACTTCCCCTAGAGGATGTCATGTTCAGCACAGTGTGCTGCTTAGAATCTTATATGTCTTGGACTCCTAATCTTTTCAGACTGGCCACCTGACATGCTATTGACAAAACATGTCCCCTCCCTATGGTTGAGACTGAGGAGAAAATTTTCACTCAGCCACAAGGCAAACTCAGGGACATGAAAACAGGACAAGAGGGTGATCTCATTTTGTTTTAGTTTCAGGGACCTGCAACAAAGTTTGTCTTAAAGACACTGGCCTTGTCAGAACCCCAGAACTGGCCATTATGCAGAGCCTGTTTGAACTTTGGGCTCATGGTGTTGTAACCCAGCCCTCTTTCCCCTGCCCACTCCTGTTCCCCAGCCCTCACCTGTTCCCCCCACCCTCTCCAGCCCATTTCTCTCCTCCTATCCTTCTCCCCCCCTCAGTTGACTCCAGGAACAAGACAAGTCCCTCCTCCCCCCCAGGGTGGACGAGAACATGTTCCCAGGCCCCCTTCTTCCTCCTAGAGTTGCCAAGAACAAGCTTCAGGTACAAGGAAAAAAGTCCCAAGTTTC
>CAUYQV010074071.1:0-17675 GCA_963574575.1 Galagoides demidoff | reverse complement strand
AACCTGGCGAGACTCACCAGCTATCTTATCTGTAAACATGACTGTCTGCTTTTAGGCAGATCTAAACATATTCTCAGAATAAGAAGCTTATAGCCACGTTCCTCAGGGAGCACTTGAGAATAAACTACTATGCTTAGGTACAGGGGGCTGCACCCCAACAGAGGGTATAGAGAGGGAAGAAGTAAGGGAGTGGGGGAAGGGGACAGTGGAGAGAGGGAAGGAGGGAGAGGGTGGTGGGTGAGTGACAGTGTGTCACACACATTTGGGGGGCAGGAAACAATTATAAGAGGGAGTTTACTTAACAAATGCCATCAATGTACCCTGGTTCTTTGTACCCTCAATGAATCCCCAACAATAAAAGAATATCTATGATTGAAGAGAAAGGGGGTGGATATGCAAATTGGTACAACCACTAAGGAAAATAACATGAATATTTAAAAGCAAAATATTAATATAACTACAGAAAAAAAGAATATCAATGATTAGTATAAGGAAATCAAAATATCAACATTAACAAGAATTTGGAAGAAGTTAATTTCAATCTTCATGGATGATTTTGAATTGAGAAAGTAACTACAGATGTGGTGGAAATAGCAACAGAATTAGAATTAGTAGTGGAGGCTGAAGATGTGACTGAATTATTGCAATCTCATGACAAAAGTTATAAGAAGAAGAGTTCCTTCTTATTCATGAGCAAAGTGGTTTTGTGAGATGGAATCTACTCTTGGTGAAGATGCTGTGAACATTGTTGAAATGGCAAGAAATTTAGAACGTTACGTAAATGTAGTTGATAAAGCCATAATTGAGTTTGATAGATTTGATTCCAATTGGAAAAGAAGTATATAGTAGATAAAATGCTATCAAATAGCATCACATGCTGGGGTGGCGCTTGTGGCTCAGTGAGTAGGGCGCCAGCCCCAAATACTGAGGGTGACTGGTTTGAACTCAGCCCCGGCCAAACTGCAACAAAAAAATAGCCAGGCATTGTGGTGGGTGCCTATAGTCCCAGCTACTCAGGAGGCTGAGGCAAGAGAATCACCTAAAAGCTGGAAGTTGCCATGAACTGTGACCAAGGGCAACAAAGTGAGACTCTGTCTCAAAAAAAAAAAAAATAGCATCATATGCTACAGAAAAATCTGTCATGACAAGAACAATCAATATGTGTGGAAAACTTCATTATTGTCTTATTTTAAGAAACTGTTGCAGCCACTCCAGCCTTCACAACTCCTGTCCTGATTTGTCAGTAACTATGAACATCAAGGTAAGAGCCTCTACCAGCAAAATGATTACAGCTTGATGAAAGCTCAGATGATCATAAGCATTTTTTAGTAATAAGGCATTTTTAATCAAAGTATGTACATTGTTCTTTTAGAGACAATGGTATTTCACACTTAAAAGAATATGATAAAGTGTAAACATGATTTTTATATGCACTAGGAAACAAAATTTTGTGTGACTCACGTTGTTGTGGTGTTTTGGAACTGGACCCATAATATTTTCAACATATGTCTTTATGTCTCTATACCTACCATCCAAGCATGGCCAATATTTTTTTTTGAGATCCTTATTGACAAAGAAGACCAGCCACCAGGATAGCCAAGCAGTCTAAGGTGCTGCATTCAGGTTATAGTCTCCCCTGGGGGCATGGGTCTGAATCTCACTCCTATATCTAAAGAGTTATATAAGGAGATATAGACATTAAATTTCTGGTCGGTATCTCTGACACTGTCTCCACCAATAAGTGTATCTAGCTTCCCTGATATTGAAAGTGATGGAATGGAAAACTTACTCACAAATGAAGAGGAAGAGCACGAGATGTTTCTTTCATCTGAGCAGGTGGACTAAGCCTTGTCTAAAGAAAGATCAAGGTTTGGACTTTTTAACTCCATCAGGCAATAATTTTTTTTCTCCTAATTCAGGTTAGTTTTGTGTCACAAACTAAAGAATTGTAATCATGTAACAATATAATGTACTAGAACTTGTGTCTGGTGACAAGGCTGGATGAATTACAGCTGTTACTGTAGTAGGTAACAGTAACTACCTTTAGGTAATAGTAATATAAAAAATGTTTTTTTCTGGGTTTTTTTTTTGGAGGGGGTTATGGGATCCTTTTGTTTACATTTTGCATATTGGCACAGGGGAAAGAGACAGGCAAAACTGCTTGAAGCATCCTTGGGATATTGGGACAATGAGAAAGAGATAGCAATTAAGGGTTGAAGATACTTTCCTGCTGCTTTGGTTAGATTTCAATAACAATGGAAGAAGTATGTCCTGCTGGTGGAAAGGATATAAAGGTATCCTACTTTTGAAAGGTATGCAGTTTATGAAGAAAGAAACTCTTTTCAGGCTACAATAATTCAAAAATAAACCAATATAATGAATGTGATAACACATTTAAAGAAGACTACATTTGATATGATAAGACAAATGTCAAGTTTTAAAAAGAAACCTGAAATATAAACTGTCATATGAGTAAATATAAAACTCAACCAGCACTGTAAAAGGTTGATTGGCACAATATGAATTACCCCAGAGAGAGACTAAATACAGTAGTAAAATGGAGCAGCAGGAGTGCTAGAACTCTGAATGGGAAGGAAGCAGGTACATTTGAAATGTACTATCAAAGAAAAAGGAGCGATGGAGCAGTGGGTCTGTGTATGCTCACTATTCATCAACATTTGTCTTGGTGGGATCCAGGTGCAAGCTGAGTCAGATAATAAACCCTAATAGTTGTCTGCAGCTCTCTTCAAACAGTATGGAATTCACACTGCTAGCTTCCTTCTATTGTAAGTCTGTCATTACAATGACTTTTATATAGTTTGTCCATTCTCAAATCATCTAAGAAGCCTATAAGGAATTTGAACATTGCTTCATGGTTACAGCAATTGAACTCAGCTTAGATGACCACTGATTACCAGCTTACTGGAATTTCTATACAGTCACCTCATTATTTGTTTCTGTCAAAGTATTTTTTACATTAAATGCTTAGCCCTTTTTTGGTGCAGTCTGTGCAATGTGTAGTCCAAAAACTCATTTTATCTTTATTCATCAATTTGTTCGATTAACCTACATCCTTCTTTTGAGATAAAAATCAATAGACATTGAACTGAAAAATTCCTAGAAATACCTAGGTATATTGGTCATTTCTAAAGTTGTGAGATACTCAGAATTTGAAAAACATAAAATCCATGTAGACAGAGACAAATAAAGCCTTCCCAGTGGTACTGTTAAGCTGAGCAAGTAAATTTGCACAGGTGAATCAGAGTGGACATTGTTGACTGTGTTTCCTGAGTGTGATATAATGGACAGTCTTTCTCAAAACTTTCATAGCAAGCAAGTAGACTTCCCTGGGATCTCAGGACTTTGGATGCAGGCTGGAATTACACCATCAGCTTTCCTTACTCTCCAAGTTTTAGACAGCAGACTGTGGAATTCTTCACGAACATAATTGCATGAACCTATTGCTTCTGCTTCCCTGAAGAACCCATAATAGGATATATGGCCCATGTGCTCCTGTCCCAAGATGGGTGCCAAAGCTACAGTCATCACATTCAACTTAGCACTACAAGATGGATGAAAGATAAAATGTATTTTCCTCAGTTTATAGAGGCTTTTAAAAAGTACTACATAGTACTTTGGCTTCCAGGCCATTGGCACAAAATTAGATACAAAAATATTAGTCGCTTAAATATGAAAGATCAGTTTGGACATGCACTCTTTCAGTGGTGAGGTAGTGCACCCTGATAAAAGGAAAGTCTCTTGTTATAGAGGAGGAAGTCATAAATGGATAGTGGAAAACAGCCAGCTGTCTCTACTCACGTGCTATGAAATCTTCATGACTGGTACTTGGTACCTTTTCTACTTCAAGTCGAAACTTAGAACTTGGATAATTTATTTTTAGTATATTTACAAAGTTCTTACAATTGTTAGTAGCTCAAAGTAGATGTGCAACTCTTGAAAGTAAAATTCTGGCACTGCAATAGTAAGTAATTCTCATGAGAGAGAAAAAAGAGAGTAAACAAGGAGCCTAGAACTGTGCATGGAGCCTTGAAAATCGCCTTCAAATGAGTTCAAATGGTGAGAAAACAAAACCTGTAAATGAGTGATGCTTAACCTAAGTAGGCCCAGGACATTAGTCCAAACCTGCAATAGTGGTGACAAAAGACTCTAAAATGTCATTTAAATGTATATACAGGGAAATAGAATACACTTGATTAGCTTTCTCTAATTTCATCCTGTTTATGTTATTTCAAAAAATATAATTTTCAGAGAAGAAACAGTACAAAAACTTTTTTTTTTTCTGGGGGCCAAGAAGAGGGAATGTCCACTCAGTTCAGAAGGCTCCCCTGGTATCCTGGGGGTCCCTTCTTTTTTCTACAAAAACTTTATTTAAGAGGAGGCTGAAGGTCAAACGAAAGGCAGATGTTATAAGAGAAAACTTAAGCTGCTTTAATGATCTCCAATAAAGTATCTGGTTTGTAGACATGTAAAGACTTTCTGCAACATTCTATAAGTGAGAAGTTCTGTCTTAGTCTGTATTTGTGTTGCTATAAAGAAATTCTTGAAGCTGGATAATTTTCAAAGAAAAGTTTATTTGGCTCATAGTTCTGCATGCTATACAAGAAGCAGGATGTCAGCCTCTGCTATTGGGAGGGCTTCAGGTTGCTTTCATGCATAGTGGAAGGAGAAAGGGAGGTGCTATGTGCCGAGATCACGTGGAGAGATAAAGCAAGAGGTAGAGGTAGATGCCAGGCTCTTCATAACAACTAGCTCTCTTGGGAATTAACTCACTCCCATATCTCAGGAAGGGCTTTCATCTATGTGAAGGACTTACCTTCATGACCCAAATACCTTCCATTAGGACCCACCTCCAACACTGAGGATCATAATTTTAACATGAGTTTTAGAGGATTAATTATCCAAGTGATCACAAGTTCTTCAGATCATTTTTCCTTCTCTTCCAGAGGATTCCATCCCCCATTGTCACGAATCTGTTCACAGTCACTGGCTTTGCCCTGGCAAAACTTTTGCCACAACAGATTCCCACATGGATCTCAAGTTATCCACTAAAGGTTACAAATTTGTTATCATCTCCTAAAAGGAGTAGATTGATAAACACTCATAATTGCTGGTTAAAAGGCAGTAAAGCTATTAGTTCTAACCCTGCCCTTCACTGGATTCTTATTCCACTGGCTCAACATCTCTATGCTAGTGAGGTATCTTCAGTCAGAACTATGATTGATCTTTATATTCTAATGTCTTAGAGTAGGAAGATAGGGTAGAATGAGTATAATAAGAAAAATACAATGAAAGGAAATAAGAAAAAGGCTTTGCCAAAGCCATAATGCTAAGGACTGGGATTAAACCAACGCTCTGACACTGAGGGTCATTCAAAACGTGACAATGGAAATACAGCAGAGCACTAGTAAGAAGAAAATATAATTGAATTGTCATCAATTAAAACTGAACAAATTTATAAAAACAAATAAAAGTAGAGTAGAGGGCAGTAAGTGAGAAGCACAATGCATAGATAAGTCCTTAATAAATATTTGATAATATTATCATCACATATTCAAACATTACTATGCTTTCTGAATATAAAACTTAAGGAATATACATACAGATAGGTATATGTTTTTGAAAAGAAGTTTTTAAAAATAAATATATTTGGGGGGATAAAAAGCATTAGTGTAGAGAAAAATAAGTTTTCCATCTACATTTCTAAAGAAACACTCAAATTAGCATAGTCCACATAAGAAAAGCCAGGAATAGAATGATGGTTACCAGAGTCTGGGGAAGGGCTATGGATGGAGCAAAGGAATGTATTGACCAATAAGCACAAAGTTTCAGAAACAGAAGAAGAATAAAATTTAGTGATGAATTTCAAAGCATGGCTGTTATGATAATGATGCATTATATATTTAAAAATTGCTCAGAGTAGATTTTAATGTTTCACCACAAAAAGTATTCTAAGTATGTGAAAATATAGATTTGTTAACTAGCCTTATATAATAGTTCCATATTGTAAGAAAATATCAAAACATTTCATGGTACTCATAAATGCATACAATTATTATTTTTCTATTAAAAAATAAACAGAGAAAAGTCACTTTGTACACCAGAAAAAAAAATATATATATATGGTTATCACTTTTCAGTTAAAAATAAAATTTAAAAAATTTAGACAAAAAAAATGATGTATACAAACAGAACACCTAAAACCATATCATTAAAGTGACAATAATCAGTTCTGAACCAGTAGGCCAATTGATAGTGTATAGCTTGAGCATTTCTCCCTTAATCTTTCCACTCTCTAAAGCCACTAAAGTACACAACAGCCACAGTAACAATAACAGACAATATTTAAATGAACATTAGATGTGGTCTAACCACATAAGCTGTCAATAAATATTTGTAGAACACTTTGCTTTTTGCTGTTCTGGAAATAACTAAATAAAAACTGTGTCTTACTATGTAGAGATAACTTCAAGATAAGTGTCCTAGCATTTCGCACAATAATATAGTGCCTTTACGGCTTACAATCTACCTGTACTGAAATTCTGGAACAGTGAAAATATTATTAAATTCTGTCATTAAAATTCAAGGACTCATACTTCAGTACAAGGTAGGAGTCAACACTACGTCATCTTAAAAGTACAAATCACATTGAAAAGAGAAAAATTTGAATTGAAGAACAGGTGAAAAAGTTAACACACAAAATACCAAGATGGTAAGAGCACGAATCACAATGTCAATTGAAAACTAAGTCAATTTCAAGGCAAAAAAGAAATGAGATGTTGAAAGTTGTCTTTTGTAAAAATAAAAACTGAGACAAAAGGATTGCTTGAGCTCAAGAGTTTGAGATTGCTGTGAGCTATGACACTCCAGCACTCTACCAAGGCCTAAAAGCAAAACTCTGTCTGAGGAAAAAAAAAACTGTAATACTTTGGCACAGTGAGGAACCCTATATCAAAATTCCCATTCCAGAGGGTAGGTAGACAGAATTCTACTATCAAATCCAGGTTTCATAGGTGGCTATGAAAGCATTTCAAGTAACTTTATCTCTGATCATCACAAGAAACTTGAAAAATTGGCAGAATAGATATTAGAAATAGGCTTCCATTACTGAAATTAGTGGCACTCAGAATATGTACACTGAATAAAGTATTTTATAGAAACGTGAATATATACATGAACAGCATTTAAGAATTGAAGATCTGTGGATTCTCCTGCAATGGCTCTGTCTAGTCCTGGCTCCAGATCTTATCATGGTTATAGCAAACTTTTATTCTATCCTCTGAGACCTAGTAACACCATATACTTCTTTGTCCCTCCACCCCAAGGGGATGGTGACCTTTTCCTATTATTAATCCTTAGGTTGTGTAAATATCCAATTTGACATTTCAGCTATTTTGGTGTGTGTATAATCAGATTACTGAAACAAAACAAATGCCTTGGTTTTAAATAATTAGAACAGTTTTGGTTTTCTTAGTTGTATTATCCTCTAAAATGAAGTTATATTTATCACCAGAGAACCTTTCAAACAAGGTGTGACCAGAACATATAAAAGCACAGAAAGGTGGAATTTCATTAAGCTTGTGACATAAGTGGTATGAACTGATCTGTTCCTGCTTGCTAATAAATGTTTAACAATTATGAGTGTATTGGAAGAATTTGATCCAGATAAGCTTCCATTATAATCTGGAAATGAGGTTTGGTGTGGTAGCTAACCTTCACATACTTTTACATATTTCTGGCAATTGTTATCTACCAGAAACAAACAAACAAACAAATGATCAACAACAACAACAGCAATAACAAAACTAATGGTTGTTCATGATTAAATTGGCTTGAGTTGATTTGATAATGGTTATTAAAGCAAGGATACAGTTATAATGGAACAAGACACTAACCTGTGTTACTTTGAATTTTCTTTGAATAGGAATAGATTTGGGGGGTGAGAATAAGCCTAAAAATGGGACCAAGTGACTTTAGCTGTAGAATATAGAAGGATTCAGGCTGGGAACAATGAAATCATTACATCTGCCATCTTCATCTAAGTCAATATTATAGTGTACTTACCACAAGAGGAACTTATTCTCCAGAATAAGGTATACAGTAGTCACATTACATTGTTCCTTTTTGAGGAAGGTTACTTTGGTAACCTACATTGTACTTGGTTGTAATAAAATACAAACTGCAGTTTAGCCAGAAATGATTATCTAGATCATGGAAGGCCTTTGAAAGTCTGTTGTATGAAGAACTAGCCACATTATTTATAGGATTAGTGAAAAATGAAAATGTGGGGGCTCTTGTTCAAACATTATTAAGAATTTGAGGATGGTAACACCAAAATATTAAAGCAAGTGTGAAGTCTCTCTAAACATGAATGCTCCTGTGAGCCTACTAAAGTTACATGCTTAGGAAGGCAGCCCAGACTGTATGAGGAACAAGAGTTTACAAACTATTTTCTTTGGAGAGAAGAGTTTACAAAGTGGAGACAAGAGTTTACCAATCTTCACCTATGTTTTTTTTTTATTATTATTTTTTTATTAATTGATAGCTGTATACATTAATGCAAACATGGGGTACATTGTACTGTTTTCACATACAATTTGAAATACTTTCATCAAGCTTAAGATTGCCATATAAAATAAGACAGCCTTAGATCACTATGGATAACAGATCTCAGGCATGTGAATCTCTCTAAATGTAGAATACAAATGTCTTAACATAACAACACAAGAAAATGACATGAAGGCTATGTTAACCAATTTGATGAAGGTATTTCAAATTGTATATAAAAACAGCACACTGTACCCCATGACTGTATCAATGTACACAGCTATGATTTAATAAAAAATAAATAAATAAAGCCTTTCAACAATGGATTGCTTGTGAGAGCAATGAGAACTCTGTCACTTGTTCTTAGCCCTGTCTTTGTGCAAGGAATATGATACAGAATTTAAAGAAAACACATTATCCATCCTGAGCTACATTAAAAGGGGCAGGCCTATCAGACATCTACCTGAAGTGTAAGTACGTAAAGGACAAACTTAGGTATTAGAACATCACAGGGACTATAGGGATATTGACCAAGTGGCTTACACTAGAATCCTTCTGAGACAGTCTGGCTTGCATGGTTGAAAAACATACTATGGCATAACTTTTGAAATAAATGGCTGAGTACCCAATGGGCATGTTCAAGTATTGATAGATGGTTATTCAAGCTTTCTATGGATGATAGCCTGAATAGCTACCAATCTCCCACTTTGAGATTTTAGGATTAGGGCAGAGTTTCTAGGGATAACAGTGATAACTCACACATTTTTTGTAGTTCCCCATGTTCTGCTAAATAAATGTTGGAGATGTAAAAAATATGAGTTTTAAAATGCAAAATTTGATTAGCCTATACTTGTCTCTCTTTGGCTTTGTCACAGCCTCACCTTAAAGACTGATCCAGGGGGAATATGGGCAGAGGGAGGGTATTTGGGGGGACCTTACCTAATGTGCATGATGCAATGGTACATTTCAAAACTATTAAGGAATGAGTATAATTGTGATGGATGTGTTACTTGGTTCGATGTAAACATTTCACATTGTACATCGAAGCAGTACCCTGAACCCCATAAATGCATCAATGTATAAAGTTATGATTTAATAAAAAATAACTAAAATAAATAAATATCCATCCAACACTTTTCAAAACAAAGAAACAAACAAAAAAGACTAATCCAGAAGTCTACAATAGTCCATAGAAATGTACTTTTAACAAGCTGCCCCAAAGTATATGATACACATGTGTTGGAAAATATTGTTAGTATTCGGGCATACCCATGCATAGCCTGAAAAATCACAGTTTGGAACTCAGTAGAACAGTTCTTACTTGGCAGTGATTTGGGACATAATTCCTTTCAACTTGACTATGCACTGATTTCACTAATGTACTATTAGTTAGCTGAATGCAATCATGTGCTTGGGGCAGATTGACGTTCACTGTTTTTCAGATGTGTTACATGTATTTCTACCTCTTACATTTTTTATTGGTCATTCTCCACCTTTAATTTGTGCCCTATGACTTTTCCTTTTACTCTCAATCAAGGCTAATGTCAAATTCCATCTTGCATTCCAAAACACCCCAGTTCTATTTGACTTTTCCCAAAGGATGTTTTGATTTTTTTATTATCTACAAAAGTTATGAAAAGCCAAGCCTACATTATCCCATTCAATGATACCTTCTAATACTCACGGCTTATTACACATATTATTTGATCATATTCTAAGAGAAAATAATATTTACCACAGTGTACTGGTAAGAATACCTGCTTGATTAAAAAAAAAGCAGAGATTTTTGTTCAATTATTTTGCTTAGGAACTTATTATACTTAGACTGAGTTTTCAGCACATATTTGGATGTGAGGTCTTAGTGACACTTTTGACTTCCTATCTGTTTCAAAAATAATCAGTGTTGCTATCCATGTTAACTTTTATTGGGACAAGTCTGTTTTCTCAACTGATAAAGGAAGGCAACAATATTCACCTCACGTCATTATTGTGGTATTACTTACATGCGATAAAGTATATAAAACACAGCCTCACACAAAATACTTGATTAATAATGGAGAAATCCTTTCCCTCTTTTTTAAAACAGTACCAAAAATGCTATAAATATTTCCTTTCCCTCTTTTTTTAAAGGCTTCATTTCAGTCGCTGCTTTATTTTTGAGTTCTTTGACAGATCTGGGAAGCTCTCCCATGGTCATGCCACAGAATTGAGTATTAAATGGAATAGAAGTTATTCTATTTGACTATAAACAAAAGTGTATGGACAATTAATGATTTTCTCAGCATTGCTTTCTTGAGAAATTAGGAATCACAGCACCTGATTTCCAATAGCAATTCATACTCTTTAAATTGCTTGGGAAGACCTTAAGCCGTATGTCAGTTTTGTTTTAGAGCCAAATCTCTTGAAAGTTGATTTTAAACCAGTGTAGTATTGCTTTTTGATAGCAGGTTTCAATGGATTTCACCAATATTCATAATTACTTGATAAGAATCTCTAATATTTTTTTCTGTAGTACTCTCTCAAGAAGCTGGCAATCCGATCAAGAAATGTATTAATGTATTATTACATCACATTCATTAAATATGGCCTAGGTTATGCATTAGGAGAAAAAGAGCCTATAAACCTCAATGGCTAAAAAAAGTAAGGGTCTATTTCTGGCTTACACTCTATCTTTGGTTGGCTGGAAGTGTGATTTAGGGGATTCCCCTATACATTATTCTCTCCTAGCAACATAAGCTGCAGACGGGTCGGCCTCCTTACTTCTATAAGAAAAAAAAGAAATGTAATTTAACATACATCAGATCATAAGGATACAGCACAGAAGCTCATATTTCACCAATTAAAGCTGATACTTCACTGTGTCTTATTTTCAAAAGAGATGGAAATACACAAACTAAACATAAGCGTAGAAGGAGGAGAAATAAATCTCTGTGAACAATTCTGGGGTACATTTTTTTTTCACTGCCACACTTTAGAAGAATAAGAGTTGTCTTGGGCCACACAGTAAATCACAAACACTAATGACAGCTGATTAACAACAAAAAAAAAAAGTCGATGCATACATTTCATGATATAGGACACCACAGATAAGCAAAAAACATCTTCACAAATTCAACATGCAGCCCATGGACTGGTGGATGGACATCTCCCTGGAATGATATCATAAGGAAGAGCTTTGTTCTGCATAACCAACATATTTATTGCTTTCCAACTGGCCCAATTTTCTATGATTTGGTGTAAATACTGCTGTGATTGTTGAGATTCTCTCCTTTGGTAGTTAGGTTAGCCACCCAATCTTTCTCTCTTTTGGTTTGAAATAGGCTTTGTCTCTGTTGAAGCCAATACTTACAGGTCAGGTAAGCCATGAAGTAAAGCATATGAAGGTAGCCTAACTGCTGATAATCTTTGGGTCCCAGATTTCCTGTAGATATGACAAACTATGTCTAATTAAAATTTCCATCAGGTGTTTATTGAATTCTTGCTATGTGTAGAAAATATGCTGCAAATAAAATAACTCACATTTCTGACCAGTGCACTATTTAATTATTTTAACCAACGCTGTGTGGTACCATGCTCATAAAATCGTTGTAAATTCAAGACAGCAGTAAGTGTCCTTCTAGATTAAAAATCAGAGTTTTACATGTGATTCAGGTTCTACTTGTTTCAAAACATTAGGTTGAAAACAAACGATTCCTCTGTAAATTGCTATATTTCAACCTCTATCCTTTAAATCTAATCTGAAAATAATTTATACATGTATGGATATATTTTCTCCATGAATAAATAATACATAGTATTGGAAGTGGAAAAGTGGATGAAGGTCATTGAGAATCAGAGAAAATTTTTACTTTTGCCATTTTGTAAACTTTGTCGCTATACATTTTTCTGTTCATCACTATCAACTGCTAAGGTGTACAAAGTGAAAATTTCTCATGTTAAAACCCAATAATGTCAGCTTATCAGCTACTGTTGTGTGTAATCATGTTTGAGTTATTTTAGCCATAGTTTTCTGAGTTCTTTCTTTCATTCCTTTCTGACCAAAAGATAAAATCCTTGAGTTGAAAACCTAGGATATTTCTAGTCTTAAGAAGTGGCTAGTACAACATTGCGGCTCTAGAGATGTGTGCAGGAAAAAAATAATGTTCTCATTAGGGGCAAGTGGGGACCTTTAGGGGTGGGTGGGGACTTGATAAATACAGCATTGTGTGATGTGCTTTCTTGTATTGTGACAAGAGATGTAAGTTTTCCCTAAAAACTATCAAGAGTCCAAATTCAAGGAGATATTAGGATGAATAATAATAATAAAGGAAGGACTGGGAGTGCCATGAAATAGCATCGAGAAACTTAAGGAAGAAAATCTAATAGTGGTAAAATAATTATTTTTATGGAAAGCTTATATCTCTTGTCAAAATACAAGAAAGTACATCACACAAGGCTGTATTTATCAGGTCCCCTCCCACCCCTAATGAGATGGAAGTATACATCATTTGTTTTTCCTACAAACATATTTAGAGCCACAGTGGTGTACCAGCCACCTCCTAAAGACTAGGAATATCATAGGCTTTCGACTTGAGGATTTTATCTGTTGGTCAGAAAGGAATAAAAGACAAAAGTAAGAAAACCATACATTGATAATACTGTCATAGAAGTGCCTACTATGTGTTTTGGGAAAGTAGATTTACAAGTGGTTGACTGCCTGGTGCAGGCCTCCTCAAACTATGGCTTGTGGGCCACATGTGGCCTGCTTAGGACATTTATCTGGCCCACTGGGTGTTTTTGCCGCCGCTGCCTGTCCTGCTTAGCAGCCGACTCGTCCCAGGGCCCGCAGTCTGGCACTCCAACCGTCTGAGGGACAGTGAAGTGGCCCCCTGTTTAAAAAGTTTGAGGACCTCTGGCCCTGGAGAGATGGGAAATGCTGCACTGAGTAGGTATATCTTGAAGAAAAAACTTTGCTCTCAGGAGAAGAAGGGAACAGGCATTACAGTGAACAGAGAAGCAAGTTTAAACTAGCGAGGTCCCCAAAATGGTATGGTTAGGGAATGGTAAGTATTTGGTGTAAGTGGAACAGTGGCAAGAGATGGGAGTTGTGGAAAGAATGGCTCACATAAAAAATGGAGCCAGATCTTAGATGGAATTACATTTGAGGCCACAGAGTTTAACTATAAATTTTAAGTAATGGAAGTTCAGGAAAGGTTTAATAACAATGGAATAATATAATTAGATTTATGTTTTGGAAAGCATCATCTATCAGAAGCTATTACACTATGTATTAATTAAGTTACAAAAAATCACGTTCATCAGGATTTTTTCTAGAGTTGAAATTTAATTTTTTGTCTAATTATTCCAGAGAAGTAAATTACCCTTAATACATTATCGATTGTCACCAGAGTTTTCAACTTACTGGCCTGCCTTATGGATTTCATTATTTCTAGACCCCACAATCACAAATTATCTTTGTATCTATATCTGTCTATATATCCACCTATCTCTGCATATTCCTCCTTATAGGTTTTGTTTCTTTAGAGTATTCTGACATATACATATGGCATAAAATCAGGATGTGTTGTTTAGCTAATATTTTTCTTTTAGTTATACATTTAAAACTTTTTAAATCTATTAATAGTATTTTCATTACACTGCAATAAAAGGCAAATTTAACCCTTTTTTGTGTAACCCCATTTTCTATTATTCTATCAGAATTGGGATTACTCTCTATCTGTAGGAAAGTAAGCAAATGTGTGGACTTACAGTTTGGAATCTTTCCTTGGAGCTTGGTAGGTGACTCTCTGAACTTATGAGCAGGACTAGACGCATGGACCAACTTCCTAGTAGAAAATCATATATCACTATCTCAATACTGAAAAGTTCTAGTAGGGACTAGTTTATTTATCAATCTGAATAGATTAGCATATAATACAGAAACAAAAATTCAAAGTCCTACTAGTTTAATATGAAGTTTTAAGTCATTTCTTGCATTTGCCATCTGTCTATTTCAGGTTGGATAAGAGTTCTCTTCATTGTAACTACTCAGAGACCCAGTGTAATGAAGGAGGTAAGTTACCACACACCTCGCCATAGGTAAAGGGGATATGGGGGTCTTTCTCCTTGCAGTTAAATTCTCCAGAGATAGTTGCATGTCTTTAGCAAGCCACAGGAGGACCCTGAAGTACAATCTCCCTATGCACACAGAAGAGCCTTTGTCTTAACCTCAGTTGAAGTGGAACACATTATCCTTAGTAAAACATCACAAGAATGGAGAAGCAAGAATCCTATGTACTCAATTCTCATATGAGGACAGTTGATGACCTAGTATATGGTGGGGGTGGGGAAGGGAAGAGAATAGAGAGGGAAATAGAGAGAGGGTGGGGAGAGGAAGAGCAGAGAGAGAGAAGGAGGGAAGGGGTGGGGGGAGTGAAGAGCAGAAAGAGGGAAGGAAGGAGGGTGTGAGGGTAATAGTGTGTGACACAGGCTTTGGGGGCAGGATACAATTATCAGATAGACTTGACCTAACAAATGCAATCAATGTAACCTGGTTCTTTGTGCCCTCAATTAATCCCCAACAAAAGAAAAATAATAATTCACTGTGACTGGAAAATAAAAAAAAAAGAAGAAGATGGAGAATTGTGAACAGTAATAATAACAACCACATTTGATAAAATATTCTTCTCCTCTCCTATTAATTCACCCTAGGAACAAAGGAATTCATTTACCTGAAGTAAAGGTATGGCTGGAGCAGGTTGAAGTGAGAACTGAATAAATGGCTTCTAGTATGAGTCATTGTTCTTTAAACTCTTACAGTATCAAAGAGTGAATGGACCAGCTTTCCATAACTCATGATTCTAAAGTTTTAGGAGTATTTATGTTTTGAAGTAATTTAATGTAAATAACTGACTCATTGCCTTTGTTTGTAGAATTTGGATTTTCATTATTAAATGTTTGTTTTCATTTTTTGCTCATTTTTTAGATATTGTGTTGTCTTCTTTTACCAAATCCCATTGTTCTTATTCTAAAAAGAATGCCATTCATATTGTTGAGTCACCAGGTTAGCTGTGATCTAATGTGTAGTTCCGTGCAATGGTTAATAATTTCCTGAAATGGAATAGACCTATGGAATTGAAGTGCTAAGAATTATTTATTTGTACATTTTGAACTCTTCATTTTGTGAGTCTGTTTAACCAAGACTACCAGTAAATGCCTATTTGTCAAGGCTGTTATTTGACTTTGAAAGTTACATGGAGACTTACCAAAGCTATAAGCAGAATTGAGGTTTCTGTAGTTTGCTTTTCTAACTGTGTCCTATGTAACCACATAGAATCAGCACAGAGTAACCAATGGCAGTACTGATGCCCTTCCCCCACAATTAGAGAAAGAGTTGAGCCCCTAGAATGGAAGCCCACAGCCTTTCTCCAAGTTCGGTTCCTACCTGGTATTAGAGAACAGCTGTTACTCTATTTTGTGACTCTCAAACTTTAATACATGACTATCCTAGGGCTCTAAGTACAATAAAGCTTCTGATTCATTAAGTCTGAGGTGGGACCTAAGATTCCGCATTAATAACAAATTCTGAGCTACTGCTAGTGCACCTGGACTACATTTGGAGTTGCAAACGTCATGCATGGCTCCTTAAGATCTCTTATTTTACAATGCTATTATTGAACTCTGAATGGGTCCTCACATTTCTCAGCTAGATCAACTTTTGCAAAGAGTTAATTTCTCAATAGGTTTCCTTCTGAGCACAGAATTAAGTGGCATGTTGCCTAAAAGTCACTTTTAAGTGTGTCATAAATGGTTGCTTTAAAAAAGCAGTTAACTTTTATTGAGTACTTACTTTTTGCCACCAACATGGTCGGTGCTTTGCATATAATTTCTTATTTAATGTTTCCGTGTATCCCACTATTCCACTTTATCATGGAGGTGGAATGACTTCGCTAGGGGTAACAATTACCAATTGCACCGGGCTTAAAATGTTGTCATGTGTGACTCCAGAGGCTAGCATTTTTTCCATTTGCCCCACTCTGCCTCCGGATAGAACCTTCATTTACTTGCCTGCAGAAAGCTAACCAGGAAAGTCACACCTTCACTATTTTCACCTAACAAAGCAAACTTTCAAAACTGCAAAGTTACTGAATGAGAAAAGCAAGGCTGCTAGTAGCGTGTTAGAAAAGATACTACTTCAATAAATATATTTATTTAATTATTCTTATTATTTATTTCTTTTAATATCTTATTTAATCAACTGTTTTTTCCTGTGATATTATAGACTTCAAATCATTTTTAGTATATATAAATTTTGAGAAACTATTAACATTGACAAAGTTACGTACACGGAAAGAATGATGTGTTTCCAAATGTACATGGTAAATCTTTTCTGCAAATGTGCTGTGATACAATGTTGAAACTCACATTGGGCTTTAGGAAACAACTTTTTTTCATTTACTGATAATTATTGTTTAATCAATATCCAACTTTTATTGTGTTCATCAATCAATGTTAATTATACATTTTTACATAGTTGTAGAAATTTAATTAGGAAAACTCTCCAAACTAAGTATGACATCTAGAACATTGAAAAGACCACAATATACTGTGACAGTATAATGTTTTATTTAAAACTAACACTGTTGTATCTAACATGGAAAAGTAAATTGATTTTGATATTAAATTTTGGCACATACCGGGGAGTTTTTGTGAGTCTTAAAATCTTAATTTCTTTCTTTTTAACAGTTTTCTGAACTGGAGAGTTTTGGGTTCGTGTCAAATGACTCTGAAATGCTTTCAGCATCAATAACACGTTATCATAAACTATATATTCTTCAAATAAAGTATGAATTACTTTGTTCTATCCCAGAGAATTATACAGATAGATTTTAGTTTCTGCATACTGTTCCTTATCATAATAAGTTTGTTTGAAACACTACACTAAATTAGCACTAAGTAAACAACATTAAAACTAGATATTTTCTTTTTTATTTTTTTTTTCTTTTTGAGACGGAGCCTCAAGCTATCCCCCTGGGTAGAGTGCCATGGCATCACAGCTCATAGCAACCTCCAACTCCTGGGCTCAAGCGAGTCTCCTGCCTCCGCCTCCCAAGTAGCTGGGACCACAGGCG
>CAUYQV010074069.1:0-36621 GCA_963574575.1 Galagoides demidoff | reverse complement strand
CCCTGGGTAGAGTGCCATGGCATCACAGCTCATAGCAACCTCCAACTCCTGGGCTCAAGCGAGTCTCCTGCCTCCGCCTCCCAAGTAGCTGGGACTACAGGCGCCTGCCACAACACCCGGCCATTTTTTGGTTGCAGCCATCATTGTTCTTTGGCGGGCCCGGGCTAGGAATTTGAACCCACCTTAGGTGTATGTGGCTGGCGCCTTAGCCGCTTGAGCCACAGGCGCCAAGCCTCTGTTGGTTTTTTTTCTTAGCAATTTTTGTGAGCATTTAGTGTATGCCAGCCACCTCGCTGTGAATTAAAGACACTTGAGTATGTAAGACACATGTGTGCTCCTCTGCTGAACCAAGTGCTCCTTAATAAGCAATGCACCCGGCACAGTGCCATGGGTACATTTTTAGTCTGTAAGTTAGTTTAGGAAATTAATCATTTTTTTTTGGAGGACAGGGCTGCTGTAACTATGATGAATTCACAAAGTTACAAGGTTTTAGAGCTAGATTTTTTTTTCTTTAATTTTATTAAATCATAGCTGTGTACATTAATGTAACAATGGGGTACAATTTGAAATGTTTTCATCAAACTGGTTAACATAGCCTTCACAGCATTTTCTTAGTTATTGTGTTAAGACATTTATATTCTATACCTAATAAATTTCACATGTACCCTTGTAAGATGCACCATAGGTGTGGTCCCACCAAACCCATCCTCTCCCCTCAAAGCCCAAGTGCCCATGGACCCATGAATGGATCAATAAATTGTGGTATATGTACACCATGGAATATTATTGCAGCCTTAAAGAAAGATGGAGACTTTACCTCTTACACATTTAAGTGGACGGAGCTGGAACATATTCTTCTTAGCAAAGTATCTCAAGAATGGAAGAAAAAATATCCATTGTACTCAATCTTACTATGAAACCAATTTATAGCTTTCATGCTATAACCCAATTATAGCCCAAGAAGAAGGGAAATAAGAGCCAGATCTTAATAGGCTAAGACAGCAGGTGTTAAGTTTTATAGCACAAGATGTGGAATTGTATTTACTAAGTTCAAATCCCAGACCACATACTAGCTGCATCTTTCAAAAAACTATATAACTTCTTGGTACTCAATACCCTTATCTCTAAAATAAGGGTGCTGCCAATACTTAACTTCCTAAGTATAAACGTTAAAAGCTGAATATACATGAAGAACTTAAAATAGCACCTATTACATTGTAGCTACTCAAGATATGTTAGCTATGACTTTGTATATCTCCCTGTTGAGAAAAAAATACGTGATTTCAGAAATAATGACAGAAGCAGCAATGAGTTATGAGGCACTCAGGTACATGAAATTAATAGTAGCCAATATTTATTGAACATTTAACACTGTCAAAT
Organism: Galagoides demidoff; assembly: GCA_963574575.1. NCBI lineage: Eukaryota > Metazoa > Chordata > Mammalia > Primates > Galagidae > Galagoides > Galagoides demidoff. The sequence goes on along the minus strand of CAUYQV010074069.1, from coordinate 35,241 downwards.
AACCGAGCTGGTGCCTTATTTAACTCTCATAACTAGGGCTGGTAAATAAGGATTGCCAAACATTACTCCATATTTAACAAGATTGAAGAGATAAGATTTAGCATGACTCCATCAGGGAGAGGATTAATGTGGCTGGAAAGAATAATGTGAGAAGTCGAGTTGAGGGGTAATAGGTGACCAACTCCCAAAGTATTAACTGAACATCACCCTATGACAGTTAGGAAAAACAGATCCAGTGAATCCAAAGGCTTTCCACCTTGCTGAATGGGACAGGCAAGAACGGGGTATAGAGCTAAGTGGGTCAGAACCAAAGAGACAGAATCTGAGAATTACCCCCAGGGGTCCTACTTTTTGATCATTGTCAATACCCTACTTTCCCTAAATAAAAATTGAAATAAAAAACAACTTGGGAACACATTAAGAAGCTGAGGATTACCTCAGGATTACCTGAGCTTATTCTTAACTCTAGGAGATATCACCTTTGATTACATTATTATGTTATCTTCAAGTATTTCTAAAATTTAGATGCAAATTGAAATTACTTATCTCTGAGAGTTTTGAAAATTGTCAATGGCTGGGTACTACTTCCCTACATCCTGAATTGTTAGTTTGCAGCAGAACCCAGGAATTGGTATTTATAAACCTCCCAAGTTATTTCAATGTGTATTCAGGATTGAAAACCACGGTTAGTGCTGCTTTTCTAAGTGTAATCAGTCTCATGAAACATGAATTTTGAAGTTGATAAATAATTGTACATATTCTTGGAATATATAGTGATTTTTTTTTTTTTGAGACGGAGCCTCAAGCTATCCCCCTGGGTAGAGTGCCATGGCATCACAGCTCATAGCAACCTCCAACTCCTGGCCTCAAGCCAGTCTCCTGCCTCCGCCTCCCAAGTAGCTGGGACCACAGGCGCCCGCCACAACGCCCGGCCATTTTTTGGTTGCAGCCATCATTGTTGTTTGGCGGGCCCGGGCTGGGGATTCGAACCCGCCACCTTAGGTGTACGTGACTGGCACCCTAGCCGATTGAGCCACAGGCGCCGAGCCTGAATAGTCTTTTTCATATTCATCTTTCCATAATCCAAATGAAAAACTTCAAGCTTCCTTATCTGCATCTTTTGAGGTGATTTGAATACTAGGTGATTTTTTTTCCCACTTACATATGGAATTGCTGTCTTTTACAGAATTTCTAAAGTAAATATGTGGTCTCTAAGTCCAAGTAAAATATGAAAAGTAACCACAACAAACCAATAAATATCAAATAATGGTCCCAGTTCCAGGAATAACCAAACTCAATAAAATATGGGCATGGAAGAATTTGTCTTACTCATCACGATAACTAATATGAAGCCCAGCTTCTGAATCTCATGGACTTTCAGCAGAGTTTCAGTCCTGCTGGAAGAGGAAATTTTAATTTTTAGTATTGAAAAGCTGTAGAGGAAAGAAAAGTAGCTTCCCTCTACCCTTTTAGGTTCTTCGGCTGGGTTATAGATTAAACTGACATAAGGCAGATTAACAGGAGAAAAACCATATTTAATTATGTAGGTACCTACGGGAGTCTCACAAAATACGAGACTCAAAGAAGGGCCAGATGATTAAGCTTATACAGTATCTGAGCTACAGAAAGGAATAGGGGCTTGGGGCTTGGGGCTTCTGGACGTGGTAGAGACCCAAGTTATGGGAATAAAGGGGAGGAAAATGTCCAGTGAATAAAGATGATCTTATTAGGCAGATGAAATGTCTCAGGTAACAGAAGTTATGATGAAGCAGAGTAGGGGATTGTCTGGGTAGCATGTCTTGAGCTCCCATAAAGACAACCACCACTATGTAACCTTAAGAAAAACAGTGCCTTGTACAAAGAAGGGTATTTTATATTTGATTATTAAGACAAACTTTTTAGTCCGTCTTGAATAGTGAACTTTAGCTCTAAGTTTACCAGCTGAAAATAAAAACAAAAACACAAATCCCAAGGATGAATTTATGTCTCTACAGATCTTTTTATTCCTGAAATATTTAATACTATTTTTCTCGACATCTCAAAAAAGACACCAATAAGATCATTCACTAAGATTTTTAGATATAATGAAGAAGTGAATATTTACAATGAAACAGAACTTGTCACAGCTATTAACAGAAAGTTGGCTTTCAAGTTAATAAAAAGCAAATTGAAAGTTGTTTGGCTTTTACCACTTGCTTTTTTAACATTCCAATCAGCCTTTATTTGCTTGATTTCTGCATATGCCCTCATGTCCTAGTGGGAGAGCTCTTGCTTTTAAAAAAAAAAAAAAGTACTTTTGTTCCTCCCATACCCAAGTAAACTTGATAGGGTCAGTTCTGCATTGGAGAAATTCTGTGCAGAGAAATAGATCAGATCTAGAACTGGAATAGCAGGCAGAAAGTAAGGAGGAAGAACAAGCAAAAATAAATAGCTTCGCAGCATCTGCCAGCTCCTGATTTTTAAAAAAGCGAATGCACAGACAACAGACACTAACTCTCTAAACAAGAACATATTTTACTGTTTTAATGCTAGCTAAAATCATCCATAGGATGCACACAGTTTGGTTTGTTTGCTCACTATGCAGCTGCCATTTACATAGTGTTTATTATGTACCTGGCCTTGTTCTAAGCACTTGGCTCACGGTAAGGCATTTCAAGCTCACAATAGCCCTATGAGGAAGATGCTATTATACTTGGCACTTTGCAGATGAGAAAAAGGAACCACGAAAACCTCGGGTGGGAAAGGGCTCAGGGTTGGTGTCGGGCATGCCGGCTCGAGTCCACACTCCTCACCCCTGGCCCTACGCTGACCAGCCATGAAATCAGCTGTGCTTCCTGTCCGGACATGCTCAGATAAGAAGCATGCTCAAAGTCGTCAATAGTCATTTTCCATATAAGAATAGAGTGCAACATTCAGAAAAGGGTTAAACTATTCCATGATCCCACCACGATATCACATATGTGGGGCAGCCTAATCACCAGGGTGAGACTTCACAACAGAAGTTTCTGAATCCTATTCCAAAACATCGGCAACTAGGGCAAAACACCCTCCCTAAGAACCTAAGCCATTTACAGCCTCAATGTGGGAATCTTTCTATTTGAGATGGCCATCGGATACTTCTATTATAACAATTTGATGATTTCTTTTGCAGTCTACACATGAATAATTGAATAGTTTAATTGCCAATGTTAAAAAACTTGCCTGTGTTTAGGAAAATGAGATTTTTATTTGGGATTCCCCAGTATGTTAGAAAGATGAGTCTCAGTAAATTGTGGGCAAGAAGGAAATAATAGACATATTTGTGGCTACGAGCAGCTAACCAGAATTAAAAAAAAAAAGAAAGAAAGAAAGAAACTCTCTGGACTTGTGCAGTTCCAAAAACTGCTGAATGTTTTCTTTTTTTTTTTCCACCTACTAAGCATTTCTCTCTTATCAAGAAGGATTCATTTCCCACCTGTGTCTTCTACGTTCTCGAAATATAAAGTTAGCATTTATTTCCTACCCGATGAAAGCTTGTTTGAGTTATTCTTTCATTGGTCTTTACTTTCAGGAATTACAGTTTTGTTTGGAAAACTAGTGTGAGAATAAGCTTCCTTTTATGTACAGTAAACCCTCAACTGTTTAGAATGTTTGCTCTGGGGATAAAGAGATGCTGGGTTGTTCTTCAGTCTCTGTGCTAATGACCATGTCTTACCTGACCGGACAAAAATGAGAATGTACTTAGACTGAATTCTGTCTTCCTTTATTGAAGATTTCTCCTCAACAGAGTCAGGATTATCAACGTCAGTTTTTTATGGGCCAATGTTATTTGAAACTTCCGAATGTTTGTGTTAGAAACGAATATAAGTACTCAAAATATGGTTTACAGAAAAGATACGTTTGAGTTGTACTGTCCCTGTTCTTCACAGTGAAGCATGAGATTTCAAGTGAAATGAAAATGATCGTATCTTCACGTGGGGTCACCAGAAGGCACCGTTCTGTCACTCCTTGGATCTCAGCAAAAACCAGTCAGTGAGACAAAGGTGGCATGAAGTCTTCCAAGGGCCACATGGAACACAGACAAAGAAAGGTAGAGAAGAAAAATGCAAAGCAACAAAACAGGAGCTCTGTCTCGACCTGGATCTGGCCCTTGGGGTGCAAAGCTCAGCTGCTGAGTGCACAGACCTCATGAACATATGTTTTGACCCCTAGTAAGGGCCTTTGGAAGAATCGGTGGATCAACTACAGTGGGAAGGATCTGGCAGTTAAGAACATCTCCATTTTACAGATGGCGCAGCTGAGGTCCAAATGTGCTAAGAAACTCAGAGCTAGAGCTCCTGAGACCAGCATTTGTCACCTTCTCCAGCTCCATAAACACGACCTCATTTTTTCCAGAGTATATGCTACTGTCACCAATAAACTGGGATGGTAGTGTGGACAACTCCATCCAAGCCATACGTCCAATAGACAGACTAAACTTGATGATGCCATCAGGTCAGAGCCCTTTTCCCCCTCTACAGAGACTGGTCTGGGTCCCAGGGTCTCAGGAGTCATCTCTACCTTAATGTGGGGCACACTAGAACCTCAAGGGACGTGACTATCTTAGGCTACGAGTTGGAAAGCTACATCTGATTCATGAGAACATTCAGGTCTTCAAAAACCAAACTGGCCTTGTGTGAAATCCGAAGTCGAGGATATAGACTCAAGACAGATGCCTAATGTACATAGTTACCATTCAATAAAAAAAAAAAAAAAAAAAAAGACGGATGCCATTCCCTAGCCAGGATAAGCGATGTGGTTTGAAGAGCTGGCACTTCCTGTTCTCACTTTGTGATTGACTGCTGAGTACACTTGGGCTACTCACTTCTTGACCTTGGTCTGTCTTGGGTTTCCCCTGTGTAGAAAATGTGGGAAGCAATGTCTAACTACCTCTCAGGGATGCTGTGATTCTCACAAATCAACTTAACCAGAGTAAGTAGAGTTAATTAACAGTTATAAGTTAGAACCGAAGACAGGCCCACTAAACAAGGTTACTCTAGGACAAACTCCATCCAGGCTGTTTTCACCAGTCTACAGCAAATGGGAAAAATTAGGGAAAGTAGTGAGTTTTTAAAAAAATTAAATTCATTCAGTTTTAAAATTGTGTAACTTATTCTGAGATTTTGATTTTCCTCTTTTTTTTTCTTTTGGTATTAAATGTTCTTCTTTTTACCCGTAAGGGTAAATAACAGCTGATTTCTTGAGATCTCATTTTGGCAAAAAAGAGGTTAGCATCTCCATGTTGGTCTTTAAACTAGGGAAAAAAAGAGTTTTGAAAGCCAAAAATTTGGCTACCAGTACCTTAGAATGAATTATCTGTGAATAAAAACTCCTAGAGACTCATGTGACTACTGTTTTATGTGATCAAACATTTCATAGTAAGACACAAGCCTCACGTCAATATGTAATGCAAAAGGATTTCAAGTTGTACTAATCAAAGGAGTTTCCAAATTGAGAGGTAGTAAAATATGCTGCTATCTAAAAATGAATGAAATATGGGTGCTAAAGTACTATACAAACAAACTGCTTTGTCATTTTTCCAATGGTATAAAGTATTTTAATTAAAACCCAGAAGGCATGAAGGGGAAATATAATCCAGTATAGACAGCCATGATAACAAGGAAAGAAAACATTGTTTATTGGTTTTCAACTTTAGATCCTATCCATAGAAGCTATAGACAAATATTGATTCTTCAGACAAACCACGGAAGGACTTAACCATTCAGGGAACCAAAAGGAACACAGGTGTTGTCAACCTTGACCCTGGGTGACGGAGGCTTCGAGGCCGAAGAAAAGAGCTGATGTTCTCATTTTTTGTAGGTAATTAAGTGATGTTCCCTATGGTTGATAAAATGCAAAGTGAATTTATTTGGGATTTAAGTGATGTCCTGGAAGTGGAGGAACATGCCATGGAAGGAAAAGGCTTGGGAGAAGACATGGGGGTTGAATAAAGGAGAGAAACCTCATTTACTACAAAAAGAAGCCAACAAAGTCAAATGTTTATAAACTGAGAAACAGTGGTGCCCTGGGTTGACTTGTGTCCCTCCAAAAGATGTGTTTAAATCCTTGGTATCTATGAATTTGACTTTATTTAAAAAAAGAGTCTTTGCAAATTTAAGAAGTCATTAGGGTGAGCTCTAACCCAAGATGACTATGTCTTTATAGAAAAAAAAAAATACCCCCCAAAGCCAGAGATGCACAGGGACACGCAGACCAAGCCGAGGAACGCCAAGGATCGCCAGCCACCGGCAGCAGCCCGGGAAAGCAGGGGAGCATCCTTCCCTACAGCCTTCAGGGGAGCAGGGAGCCCTGCAACACTTAGCCCCTGCCCCCCCCAAAATATTGAGAGAATAAATTTCTGTTGTTTTAAACCTCCCAGTTTATGGTGCTTTATCCCAGCAGTCCTAGAAGACCAGCACAAATGGTATATACATATATTATTTAGCGATATGAGGGTAACCACCCAAAGAACTTTAAACAAGCGTGGGAGGGTTAAAAGGTGTTGCCTCCGGGAAGTGAAACTAAGGGAGGAGAGGATCCAGGTAGGGCTGTTATTTTTTTTTTAAAGCCTGACATGCTGTTTGGCTTTTTAACCGCACACGTGTTACTTTGATCTTTTAAAAAAGGGTAAATAAAACATCTGTGTGACGTGAGCAGAGCAAACCCTGGTCAGCCGCTTTCTCCATCACATAGGACATGTTCTGAGGACTGTGGCTCTCCCCCTTCTTGTCCCCTCCCAGCTTTGCCCCTGTGGCCCCAGATCCCTAGATGGTGGGTGGATCTTCAAGGAAAGTAGATCTGAGCTGGGAGGTGTCATCTGGACCTCTAAGTAGCTAAACGTCTGGGCACGTGCTTGCCCACATGCCTGCTATCTCCATCTCATAACCAAACACAAATTATTTTTGGACTTTTTGTGGGTTTGAAACATCGATGATGGTGATTTTCTCTATTGACTTAGATGATTAAGTGTTGACTACTACGATGAAAACAGAGAGCAGGGGAGAGTTTGTCAATGGCTTCCTTTGTAGGTTAAAAATGCAAAACAATGCCCAACAAAGATTTCCCTTAATTAGGTTATACAATATCAGAAAACCTCACAATGGAGCCTCATCCCAAACGTCTGCTCATCACATTTTATTGAATGCATGAAAAGAAATCCTAAGTGTGCCCCTGTGGTCTGGCTCAAGCATCTTCGCCCTGTGGTACAGGCTGTGACTTTCCTGGCTATCAGAAGTCTCATGCCCTTTGCTCATTCTAAGAAGAATGCGTACATTGAGCCGGCAGCTTGTAATGTGGCAAAATGTTGTTGTCACCTCCCACATGAACAGGCCTATTGATGACTGTGAGGACCTAGTGCAAAGGCACCAGCCCCCATCACAGAAAGAGCACAGGGGAGCGTGTCAGTGTCCCCAGCATGGCCCAGAGAGAGAAACAGAATGCAAAAGGCAAACAGACTTTGTGTGCACAAAGGGCTTTGCTGAGGGCTGTTTGTCCACGGCTCCCGTGGCAGCTGGGGAGCACCCTGCCATTTGCTGGCGCTGAAGCAGAGCCAGGTGGGTGAAACCTGAATGAAATGCCGAACAGCTATCATATGGATGAACACGCGGGAAGCAGAACAAAGGGGCAGCATTTTATCAGCCGCAGAATCCTGATTGCAGTCGTTGCCCAAGGGGAAACCTTTCGCTTTTATTTTCATCCCGGCCTTCAGTTTCCCCGGGTAATATGTTCCAGCCACCCAGATGATTACTTTACCTACCTACTTGGTTAGCAGACGTCTAGACTCAGCCAGTGTTTCCCTATTCCACATTGCAGGTGGCAAGGTCACCCAGGAATGGACTTCCAAAGTCAGGTGGGAATTATGCCAATGAGAAAATAAGCCACAATTCACATGCCCACTGCATGTGCAAGTCTATATTGACCAGAAGAATAAAATGACTCAGTTTTTATTCCCCTCTCCTTCCGCCCCTCATCCAGAAGACAGCATGGATCCATTTCAGGCTGACGACATTCAGTTGCACACTTCTGCTTTCTAATCGTCTTGCTGCCACTCTCCACAGCTGGCCTTGTCTCTTTTCTCACTTTTAAAACATCACTTCTCAGCATATTGTGAAGACCGAGCCCTTAGACTCAGATCTTCCAGAAACCTGATGTATTAGTTATGCCTTGAACACTCCTGGCTACTTCTCATCTGTTTTTTCTTTTCTTGGCCACACGAACACTGCTGTAAACAAATTCTGTATTTTTAGTTATTATGTGCATACTATATAAGCCTAACAAATTTTTCCACCATTGTGCCTACACATGAAATGTCTCATTTTTCTCATTCCATACATACATGCATGCACGCACACACACACACAGAGCAATGTAGCATTTGAGGACAGAGGCAGAGTTCCCCTAGCAACATAACCCAAAACATGTCAATACCCTTTGGATCTCCAAGTTCTGGATTTATTATGTAAATTGTTTAGGGCACATGATCAAAGGCTTCAAGATCTCATTTTACCAAAAAAGATTTAAGTAGCTACGAGTCTGTAGAACTTCATTATACAGCAGGGCACCTCTGCGAGGAGCTGCCCATTTTGTGAGCCAGGCTCGCCCTGGTCATGACACAGACCACAGAGGGACAATTCCTGACTGACACTGAGGCAGGACAGTTCCTTAATCCCTAGGAATGAACATATTCCAACTTCTTCAGGGTCAGATTTAGAACTAAGAGTCTCTGTGTTCTGAAACACACTCACCAGGGAAAAGGTGACTATTTCTGAAGAAGTCCACCCAGCTGATTTAAACATTTCTTTTAAAAAAGAAAGGAATGGACAAAACGTCCCATATTTCCTCCCACTCCCCCAGCAGAGGATGGAGGTCGATGAAGTGGGAAAAAAATAAAAGGAATAACAACTGCCTAAACAAAGAAGAAATAAAATGAAAAAGAAAACAAACATGAGCTGGATCAGGGGAAAAAAAATAAGTCAAAACAAGCAGACGTGATCTTTTGATAAGAACCGTATTACATAATCCAGCACCCAGGACATGTAAAGCCACTTTGTACTACAAATCACTTTTCCACAAAGAATTAAAAGAAGCAGAATGAACACAAAAATCAATTAAGGTGCAGAGAAGGGCTCCAGTGTTCCTTGAGGGGCTTCCTCCTATGCAAACACTGGCTGACTCCACAGGTACTGTCAGGCTGCCTGGTACAGGGGATTTTTTATTACCACTTGAGCTGGTCTGTCCATGGAGTGGATTTTCCCGTCTCAGTTTGTAAGGAAAGGCTAAATGGGAGGAATAGAATGTTATTCCACTTAGAAAATAGTCCAGTCCATCCCAGGGCCCCAGGCTGACCGCGCCTCTCTTAAGTGTACCAGTTTGCCAAGAGCCGAGCACCAGCTCCTCAGCCACGAGGGCGACAAAACATTGCCCCTTCCTCCCAGGAAGAAAACAGCACCACCATTCCAACCTCTCCCACCAGGAACAAGGCAGACAGAGAAAACCAGCACCATGCTTGGCCCATAGGAAACAGGAAATAAATCCTCACCAAAGGAATGAGGAGCAAAAAATACTTCTCTTCCCCAAAGTGATTAAACACGGGAGCCAACATGGTCCTTGTCATTAGCCACAAGGGAGCCATGCAGGGATGCCTGCCCTCCCGAAGGATGGCTCATCGTGTATTTGTCGAATGCATAAGAAGAAGGGATATAGCTTTGAAACTTACATAGAAATAAAAGCACCCTTAGGGGATAAATCATGTTTTTATTATACCACCTATGCCATTTAAGGAATGTGGTGATATTTTTCTGAAAAATAAATAGAAATGTCCTACTTTGTCTTATGTAACGGGACTCGCACATGGTTAGGTCTGCCTGAAGATGAGACAACGTGTCCATGTTTTCTTTGGAGTAAACGCACAAGTACTGTGGACAAGGACAAAATAAAGGAAAATAGCTCAGCAGTGCCTTCATGGCAAGGGCATTTGCTGCCCATTAGTTTGCACATGGAACTGGTCAAACGCCTTAGGATGTGTGAATGTACTTGGTGAAAATAAGAAAGCCAAGGTAGGGTACTCATACCAGGATCACGAGTCAACCTCCTGTTAGAGTAAGTAACGGGGTGCTGACCAAATTAGCCCGTCTACATTTCCAGGAAGGAGGTGGACAAGTGGCTATTTTGGTCTGTCCTCCCATCTGGTCTCTTTGTGGCTACCTAGTTTAACCACTCGGCTCATGGTTAGGCCAGTGGATGAAGCACATTTGCTCTGATCAGTCAGTCATCCCACTCACTGCAGACTGGAAGGACCCAACAAGAGGGTTTGGGGGATAGATAAACAGTCACCACCACCAAATAAAGTCCAATTCCAGATGGCAGGTCCATGGCATCCTCCTCACAGGGGAAGGGTGGGGAAGACATCAGAATTTGACAGAGGAACAAGCACCAAACTGTTGTCCCCAAATAAAGAACTCATATCAACAGGGAATATAAAAATGTTATTTAGAACTTCTGTTCTCAGATGTTTAATACAAAGGAGAGATTGTTGTGCCAGGGGACAAAGTGATCCAATATCCACAAAGCCAGAATTCTCCCACTGCACATTTTGTTTCCAAAACACCAAGGAATACAGCAAGATTTCAAGTTGGGGTAAAGAAGCTACTTCTGCAAACATGGGAGGACATAAGTGAAATCTTTCACAGAGAGGCTGAAATCCTTCCAAAAAAATTCTGTGCTCCTAAGTGGGGGCAGCCAGTGTGGATGGGGGGGCTGACGCATCCACACCGTGGATGTATCCTATGCACGATAGGTACAAAGTGGCGGAAATGAAGGCTGAGAGACCTGCAGAACATTCTAGTAACATACCACAGGAACCCAGCAACCTCAAGATTTTTTAAAAAAATTAACCCCTTGGGCCCAGAGTTCCAGCAGTCCAATGTAGTTTTACTGCCACTGGGATTGTTGCCAGAAGGGAACAAGCCGTGCGGCAGGCTCCTTTACTACATCAGATCTTAAACACCTGTCTGTTACCTGCAGGTGTGGCAGATCCTCAGTTGGTCAGGAGACGTCTTCTGTAGACGTGGGGGCTGGGCGAGCAGGATGGCTGAAGGGTGGCCTCTCTCTTGTGAATGGCCACCACTTTGATGTCCCTACCAGAAAGAAAGCTCTAGGGGACCAAGCTGTTTCTCTTCTTTCTTATTTCATTATTTTTACTTGTCTACTGACAATAGTCATGTCACTGTATTTCTTCTCCCCTCTCCTGGGCTCCAAGTTTCTGGAGGGTAATGCAATATGGCTGAAGGCCTGGGGCAGGCAGGTCCACCCTATCTAATCCTCTGCTATCCTCTGGGGCTCAACTCGTCTCCAACTCAACTTTCGCATCCATAAAATTGGAATTAAGGTGCTCTCCTCTTAGAACTGCTATGATTCATACATGGAGCTGTACCCATGAAAGGCTCATCACGCAGTGGGTACTGCCTCTGAGCTCAGGGACTGCGCCTTACCCATCTCTGCGTGTTCTATCACACTTGCCCACGGTATGGGCTTATGTTAACTTGAACAAAATGGTATAATGTTTTCTTTCTTCTAGTTGTTTTTCTTTTTCTTTTTCATCTAATAACATGTCCTCTGCCTTTGCCTCTAAACTCCCTCCCTGGCACTGTACATATATGCTGGAAATTAGTCATGATTAACATTTTATGCACCTCCTGTAAAGCTTGACACTTATGCCTGAGCATTATTTTAATTAATGGCCAGGGTAGTGGTAAAATTAAATATGAAATGACCTTACTTACTGCTCCACGGCTTCTCCTACCCCTGGAATTTCAAGGGGCTTTGTTAAAATTAAGTATACAAAGGAAATATTTAAAGAGGCAGAAGAGAATAGAAGGCAGAAACAGAAATAAAAGTCAGGAAATTAAAGCCTAATTCTCAGCTCAGTCTCCAAATTTCTGGTATCTTTGAAGAGCTTGTATGATATTCAACGTTTCTGAGGAGTTATGATCTACGGCAACTGAAACTTTTAGTGAATAGTAATAGAAGGTGCCACAGTAGAAACCGTTTGGGTGACCATCTTCTAAAGACCTTGGACCGATAATTCCTTCCTCCGTGGATGATGGGAATGAAGGCAGAGCCAAGTGACTTACAGCTCTTCCAGTCAGTACCACACCCCAAACCTCTGACTACTCCCAGGCCTTTCGGTCAAGGATATTTACAGGGCACCTCCGGGTGGAGTACGCTGTCTTAAGTCCTCTCAGGATGGGCAAGAGAACACGGTAAGGCACCAGCTCATGGAAATATAGCAATGGGAGATGATGTGACAGTTTCCCAACCACAGCCGTAATGTCCACAGACTGGAAGCCACAGGGCGGGGGAGAACCTGCAGGGTGGCGCAAGGGAAGGACGCAGACTCTCACTGATGACCCATGGAAAGGGACAAAGTGTCAAGATCTGGCAGGGCGCCAGGGTCCCAGAAGGGCTGGGAGAGCAGCTGCCCAGTTAGTGAAGAAGCACCCGCGGCCCTCCAGGTGGCTCCAGAACTCCTGGTCCCTCCGTCTCCATTCAAAATAAACAGCAGAGTGAGCACAAGGAGCTCTCAAGGAGTGCTCGAGTGCCAGCAGCATCGCAGGGCATAAAGTGGCCTACGGAACTCAAAGGAGAGAAGGAAGGGCTTCTGTTCCCAAGGAATTATTACCGGATTTGGAGAAAACAATAACACCATAAAAACAGCTATCTGTGTCCCAGTAGGGGACACTTTCCCATGTTGTGGCATTTGATCTTCCCAGTAACCCATAACCCCCTAGGATGTAAATAAACAACTCATTGAAAAATTTCATCCAAGATTAGAGAACGAGTTAGAGATGAAACCAGGGCAGTTAGATCAGTCTGACTCCAGAATCTATTTTCTAAGCTATTATGTTCCACTAATTCTCTATCTGAAACAACTTCCCACAGGCACACACACATAGAAGAGAATTTTATAATCTAGGCACAGGGAAGGTCAGTCTATGACTCAAACCCCAGAGGCTATAAAAGAAAAAAAAACCCTGATATATCTGATTGCATGAAAATAAAAATTTTCTGCTAGGGGGAAAAAAACACCATAAACAAATGGCAATCCGGGGACCTATTTAAAACATAAATCAAAGACAAAAGACTACTTTCTTTAATATGTAAACATGCCTATAAATCAATAAGAAAAGGGCCAAGAAGGCCTGGTAAACAGCTAATGGAAATGAAAATCAAAATAGTTCATACACACATTGAAAGACACTTAACTTTACCCATACACAGAGAAGTGCAGATTGAATATATGAGAACAGTGACCATCAAGACGTTTTATTGTACATGCTATGGTGAGGTGATGAGGACAGAGGCACTCATAAATTACTAATGAGAGAATAAGTGGGTACATCCGCTAGGACGGACAAGCTGGCACTATCTATCAAAGTTATAAATGTACTTACCCTCTGACCCCAAATTCCAATTCCAGAATTTTACCCTGCAAATAACCCCATGTGTATGCAGAATAAAGTCTGTAGGAAGCCAATTCAGGCAGCATTGTCTGCACTAACAAAAGTAGGAGAATAAATATTCAACAATGGGAGACCATTAAATAAACTATGGTATGTCCCCATAACAGCCTGTCATAAAAGAGAAGAGGAAGTTCTTAATATATTGATATGGAACAAGCCCCGAGGTATACTGTTAAGCAAAGGAAACAAATTAAAAGCAGCAAGCCCAATATGCTATCACAGATGTAAAAACAAAATCATTCAATGTTTCCGTATGTATTTGTATGTGCCCCTGGTAAGAGACTGGGGGACAGGAGCTGCTGCTGAGGAGAAGATTCAAGGTTAGGAGGAAGACTTTCCTGTCACTGTCTTTTGAATTTTATAACATGCGCTTCTGTTACCTTTTCAAAAAATGAATTATATATGAGATATATCAATAGATGAGGGCTGTCCAGAAAATAGCCAGCCATATACTAGGAAAAATAGACACATATGAGGCTGGGGATTATAATCCTTCCTCCTAAGGTTTAAGGGTATAAATAATGAACATATTAAGACATAATGCCCTTAGACCAGTGCCTGGCACACGGTAAGTCTATGCAAATATGTGCATAAGTTTATTCAGTTGGTCAAGGATGATGTCTCTGAAAGTGCCGTCATGGATCGATCACAAGTCTAAGTAGGAATTAGACCAGGAAGAGGGAAGCAGGGAGACAGAACAACTTGTCCCTCAGATGGAACAGCCCATACCAAGGTTGGGGTGGGGTGGGAAGACACTCTATGGGAAGAGGTGGGGGGGGAGGTCAGCAGAGACAAGGCTAAGAAGTGGGCATGGACCAGTCACAGCAACGTCTCTGTGGGTGGGGGGAAGTCAGTGGAGCATTTTAAACAGGGGAATTCAGAGATTGCACTGGCTTTCCTAGAAAGATTTCTACAGGGCCAATCTGAAGGACAGGTTGGACAGAGGCAAAGATGGAGTGCAGAGAGGCCAGCTGGAGATCACTGCAGCAACTCAAGGAAGAAATGAGGAGGCTATGACCTAAGACAGTGGCCAGTACAAGAGAAAGGATTCAGAAGACTCAAAGGAGGGGGGAGTCAACCCTGCTTGCTGACATGGGTGTGGCCTGTGGAGGGCGAGGGAGATGCAATCAAGGGTAATTCCCAGAGTTCTGGTCCACTCAGAGGACTATGATGCAACTCAGTGAGATGAAGAGTTCAGAAAAAGGAACTGGTTGGGGGAGGGGATGTGATGTTGGGTTAAGGCTCGAATTTCTTGAGGTTCACATGTCTCACAGGTAATCTATATTTAGCTATAAGTGTCTACATTTCGATGACAATCCTAGGACGGATATTTGGCTTTGGAAGCTCTCAGACAAATCCTGATAGCTGAAGTCCCGGACTGTGGTTAAGGGACTGCCACCAACCAAGAGACTTTGGAAAAAGTATATCACTAAACCTGTAACAGGTGAATCCCCCCCTCCACCTCCCCTCACCCTTTCTCTTCTCACCTGTCTCCCTTCCCTCTATCTCTTCCATCTCTCCTCCTTCCTTTCTTAAAATAGAATAGAAGTCCTTACAAGAACTTTCCTTAAATGTTTCACATGAAACAACCCATTTCCAACCAATTCCAGCTAACTAGTAGCGAAGCCTTTATCTTTCCCCCCAATATTCCTGCATTCCTTTTGCATCTCTCCTCAAGCAGAGCAGAAACCACTAGAAAGTCGTCACAGTTGTGTAGGTCCATCTCCACACCACCAGGAGCAGCCTGAAGACCTCATCTTCCAATAGGGGAGTACCCTACAGCCTATCAATTAAAAAGAGAGAGGAACGCCAAGTGCTTGCCTCCTGTGTACTGTCTCGGTGTTTCTTAGAAAGAGCCTGCTGTGGTTTTTTCTTCTTCTCTGCAGCAAAACCAACCCTCACTTAAGGATGACCTGCCAAAGGGTTTGACTAAGAGACCTTACAATTGATTTCTAAAACAGCGAACATTTTTCTACTAGAAAAAATCATGGTCAAGCAAGATTTCTAGAACAGTTTAGCCAGGTAGGGTCTGTGGCCAGGATTCCAGGGTGCCAGCTTTGTAACTCACTTAACTCACTCAAATGATCCTGTTTTTTCAGCTTCAGTTTCTTTCACGTATACAATGGAGACTAACAGCTGGACCGTCTCCTCATCTCCTTCTGGCTCTATAACTTTGCAAGTTTAGATCTGAGAAAGGGTTTAAATTGGTTTCATGATAGAAAGGAAGAAAGGAATATTTCAATAATTCAAAACCACCATTACACAGTCAAGGCCACTTCATTTTGGAGACAGGTTGATTTCCTGATTGGGCAAATGAAATATTATCTTTTATTATTCACAAACTTTGTTGCAATGACAAATATATTTATCCCAAAGGGAAATCCCTACGATTGTAATTCGGCAGATACTCAATTTTCAAATTTAGTATTTGTCAGAGAAGCTATCTCTTTTTACAGCCTGAAGAAATCACAGGTGGAGACTCATAGTGAAGACAACGTGGCCTCCAAGCCACGGAATTATTATTCAGTCTTTGACCAGGCCAAGGTTGGGCTTATAGTTTTAAAACATAAGATAGACAGTTCAGTGTACCAAGAAATGGACAATTTATTTTTATACTGGTAAAGATTTGTAGGACTTTTTTGAGATCAAGCAAAGAAATCACATAAGTAACAGACTCTCTAACTTTTCTCTCTGATGGGGGCCACGGAGAGGAATTTAGTTATTATAGCAAAGGAACAGTCACTAAAAATATGCACAAGAGATTTTTATTTAAAGCGCAACACAAAGAAAAATATCAAGGAGACGATGACCATTATTATCTAAAAGAACATTTTAGTTTCATCATGTCAGTCAAACTGTGATTTCTTTATAATCCATATACTTTTAGTAAAAAGCAACATATGTCAGAGTTTAATTGACTTAAAATACTATTTCTTGAAAGATAGTGTGTAATGTACCCTTACAAATCAAAGCATGATTAGATTAGTTTGAAAGGCATTATTCTGAAAGGTAATTTCAGTTGAAATCAGATTTCAGCCATATGTTTTTGGTAACCATACGAAGGAGAATTTTAGATATCTTCTATCATTTGCAGCGTATTTACTGTTAATAAGACAGCCATATAGAAATCTGCTGTCTAATTTACTTGAAACCAGATATAATTTGCCAGTGTTTTGAGGAATAGAGGGGAAACTGCACAAATAGGTTTCTGTCTTTGAAATTTATACATTTATCTACAAAAATTTACCTTTTTACTTTAGAGTGTTCCTCATGGTTGACATCACTCAAAATAAGAAAAAGGACAAACTAAACTATAAGCTAGAATAATTATTTCACCTATTGTTGTCACAAACATGAAAAAGGCTGGTGACTACTCATACTGCCGGCGGAACTGTAAACGTTACCTTCTATGGAGGGCAGTTTGACAGAATCAATCAAAATGATAAACGTGCTCACTTTTTGGCTGCAGCAATTTCATGTCTAGGATATTTTTCTAAGAGATACAAAATGTGTGATACTAAGCTAGTCCCAGTGTCACTGTTTGTCCCAGCAGAAACTGGAAACAGCCTAAATGTCTACCAGTCAGGGACTAGTTAATAAGTTACAGTGGAGTAATACAATGGAGCCTTAACAAAGAAAAAACAGCTCTGAACTTACTGATATGCACTCAATTCCAAATGTATTTAAAATGCACATGCAGAACAGCATATATGTTTGCCACCCTGTGCATAAAAAGGAAGTTAAGTAAATACATAAATACATCCATATGCATAGCTCCATGTATAAATGTGTTATAGATATAAGTGCAGATCAGGGATATGTATATGTACCCCTTATACGTATAGGTACATATCAGGGCCTTTTGTGTGTGTACAGATAGACACACACAAAAGGCCCTGATAATTTAGATTCTGGGAAAGGAAACCAATTGTCTGGGGAAAGTGGTAGGGAAAGACTTGACT
Source organism: Galagoides demidoff (assembly GCA_963574575.1). Taxonomy (NCBI): domain Eukaryota; kingdom Metazoa; phylum Chordata; class Mammalia; order Primates; family Galagidae; genus Galagoides; species Galagoides demidoff. Next base: position 17,741 of record CAUYQV010074069.1, on the reverse strand, counting down.
GCATACCTTTCAGGACCTTTTGAATTTTGAACCACGTCAACCTGTTACTTATTCAGAAATAAACAAGCATAAATTAACAAATGTGACCAATAAATCATCCACGGGTAAGCAGCAAATACAAACTTACATGTATTACCATTTAATAAGAAGTGGAAGGACCACATCTTTCAAACCCCAAAACATTTAGGCCAAGGTTGGTTTTTTGAAAAGGAAAAAAAGAAAGCCATACAATTAAAGCCATGAAAAATAAAAATGAGGCCCACTTCCTCTTTCCCAGTCTCTTGGAGTTCTTATAAAATAATAAATTAAATATAACAGTTTGGAAGAAAACCAATTAAAGGGACATAAATCATCATTAACCCCTTCCCCAGATGAATGACAAAGAGACACGTGTTCTAATTAACACCGAGTAACTCTGTGTAAAGAGCAGTTTGCAGTGGGAATGAGCAGATGGCAAACAGGCAGAAGAGGTGCTGAGGAGCAAGTCAGAAAACTTGATCCCACACTGAAAACCTCCAGCACGGAAAAAATCCTACCTGAGTGAAAACGGCTCTAAAGAATGGACGAACTCACTTATTCAACCTCCTCTAGTTTTAGGGACTTGGAGTTTTGCTGCTTTTCTGTGTTCATGAAAATACCACCTCAAACCCCATCCCACTTCCTACATTTGCAAACACACTCACACATCAACAAACCAACCAACCACCTTTTTACAACAGAAAGATTTCCTATCCCCAGGCAATGAATGGCTCAGTTATTTCAAACCAATCTAGCATTTCAGTTCAACAAAAGGTTTTGGACATCATCTTGGAGTTTGATGTAACCAGAGCTGACCTGGAGGTTTATGCTTTAACAACCATCCCTTTTCTTTCCTTTGAAGCAGAGATTTATGACAGGAGGCAGAGAAAGCAGCAAAGATCCCACAGTTGACGAAACCCTCCTATGATCCTCACTACAGGTACCAAGGGCTCCGAGTTTCTGGTTCCTTCTTGCTCAAAGGTAAAACAGAGTAAAGCTGCGGGGAGGAAGAGCACTCGTGCCTCTTGTTTTCAAGTTCATTGTGTTCTTTCTCAGACTGTTCTCTTTGGAAACCAGGGGGCCACAGGAGGTTCAGTTTCATTAGCCTAGTCAGTGATTTTCAACCGGTGTGCCCGGGCACACTGTGTGCTGTGAGAGGATCGTAGGTATGGTGCAAACATTTTTTAAAGATCATTAATTAAATTATTTTTGAAAGAAGTTCAAAGCCCAGTAAGTTTTTTGGTTTTTTTTTTTTTTTTTTTTTTTTTTTACTGTCTCTCTCTTTTTTATCAACATAATTTAAGCCACGTAAGTTTAACTGCAGGTTCAAGTGTGCCATGAGATTAAAAAAAAAGGTTGAAAAACACTACATTAGGCAAATCCTCAGCAAAGAACCAGTGACTGACTCCACATGCGGGAGACTTCAACCCAGCTGACAGATGCTGTTTCTCTCTGTCCATACTGACCCAGACTGGGGACACGGCACATTTCAGACAGGATGCCCTCCCAAGAGTCGTGATGCAACCCTGAACAAAAAGGACAAAGTCCGTTCCACATTCAAAACCAGGATCTGGTTTCTGCCAATTCAGAGCAGCAGGGATCAGTGGCTAAGATGCTGGCCATTATAGAAGGCGTGCTGAATTTACACATTTAACCATAATAGACCCTTAATATTCTCCTGTCTTTTATTGTTTAGCACATACACATAGATACATAGAGTTTTAAATCATACATTCTGTAGTAAATAACATTTGGCTAAAAAACGAAACTTTTGGTAAACAACACATACAGTTCTTGCTCTACACGTGAAAAAGCAGAAAAGTCTTTTTTTTATCTGTTGGATTTTTGAACTCCAAATAACTGCTTCAAAGAGAAAGAGTAGACAGTCGGCCAATCAGATTATCTTTAGTTCTATCAACAACATTTAAGGCTGAGAATTGTAAGGACAAATGATACGTGCAATCTGAATCTTTGGACTTAAACTGACACTTTAATTCATGTGTTTAGGGAGGAACGTATACATCATAAATACGCACATGCAGCACATTTATGGATGTGTTTTATACAAAACAGGCAATTTCCACTAAACTATATGAGGTATTAGGATTCAAACTCAATTTCCTTCTCTATGAGACAGCAGACTTCTTTGGTTTGAGGGTATTTTTAAATATGAAAACTAATTATCCTATCTCACTGCCTATAAATTCAATTTCTACTTCTGAGGCTGTTTCTGTTGTGCCTTTCCGGGTAATCCCTTTGCATTATGGTTTGTTTACAACTTTGTCTAAAATCACAGTAAAGATAGAGATTAAAAAAAATAAAAAGCTTCCTAAAAGATTTGGTAATGCAGCAAGATTTCCATAATGATATATATGCACATATACATTAAGCCCATTTTCTATGGACGGATAGTTCTTAAGTGGCAAATTTTATAGACAAAATGTAGAAAGTATAAAACGGACACATAAAGAGGGAGGCTAATGCCGGAGTCAGAATGCTTTCTCCTGGTTAGATTTTTTCCAGCAAAACCAATCAATGCACACGGAAAATGCATCATGCAAACTTTTTCAGATCAGCGCTTAGGCTTTGCCCTGTGTCAGCGGACTAAGAGCTTCCAAGGCTGTTCTGGATGGAATCTGGGAGTAGGGGTATGTAAATTGCAACAAACACTCCTCCCTTCTAACCCTACTGACTCCTTTAAAGGAGAGTCCTTCACAAACAGGTCAAGGAAAGCAAAAAAACCCGACAATTTACGCTTCCCAGCTGGGGTGGTGAAGGTCAAAGGCAAGCCAAAGAAAATTGACAACAATAAAGAATTAAAACAGCCTGTGTTTTAAAAAATACATACTCAAATCCTTTTTACTCTCTCAGTGTTAGTTATGTGAACTTATCTGAAAAACTTAAGAAAGTTCCTCATCAAAATGCTACCTTCTAATGCTAGCTTGGCCACCAGCGAGCTGGATGACTCTCGGCAGATTTGTACGAGTGCTGACCATCCATGGTTTATGATGAAGCAAGGCTGTGGCCTCGCCCCTGACTCTGGTCTCTGGCATCTGACTCACCTCTTCTAAGGCTCTGTCTATACTATGTTTTCTGGACCTTACAGGTAATGATAAAGGATGGAGATGTGAGATCTTTTTCTCAAGATGCGTCCCATGGCTTAGTTTGCATAAGCGTCTCTGAACAAACCAGTAGTGAGGAGGGGACTACTAAGATGAACCGAGGCTGTTGAGATGATATTCTTCACAAAGGGAGAAAAGCACAAAGTCCTCAAAAAGGGGAGGAGAAGCCACTTTTGGAAACTCTCTGGGCCCTTTTTCCAAGAAGAAATCCAAGAAGCCACTTTTATATTCCACTTCCTCAATCCTTATTCTTGAGGGTCTCTGATTCTTCTTATTTCCTATTTTCCTTAAGATAATTTTCTTTTTATCCTCTGATTTCGCCAAATTTGGATCACTCCTGCATGTCTCTACAGTAATTTCACACGCTGATTTCTGAGACTTGCTGGTAAACTTTAATTAGGCCCATCTACTATGAGAGTTGGTCTTTTATAAAGATCTTTTAAGTAATACTTTTCCCACATTGGGTAGGCACAAAGGTCACTATTTGAACTTTTCTACCCTTCTTTATGAAGCAAATGAACTACAGGACAATAAGATTTCCTTCAACCTGCCACTTCAGAGCTAATAAAGCCCTCAGTGTGGAGCCGGCAGTGATTATTTCCACATCCAATTCCACCTTCCCCCAAGGAAGAAACTTTCAGGCTCTCGGCTGAATCCAGGTATTTTCTGACCAAGTTGGTAAATACGAATAAAAGATTAGTGATTTTTTTTTAATAGAAAATTCTAAATCCAGCTAGGCACATGCTGTAGAGTTGACCACTGCTATTATATTTGGATCCTAAATTCTTAGACTCCAAAATAGATTCTGCCTTTAACATTTTGTGTATAGGCCCCCCCCCCAGGAAGTATTTATTTGACCACTAGGGTACGCATATGCACTATTTTGCTCCATTATCCTTTTATGCACGAAAGTTGGAAAACAATTTTTGATCGTCAATGTTTGTGTGACTTGAACAGTGAGTTATCGAGGCCTTGTCAAATACGGCTACATTTTATTACCATACATACACATAACAGTAATAACCCCCACAACTCCTGTCACTCCTTTGTCCAACTGTAGTGAGATACAGTGGGCTCTACTGTTCACTGTCCTCGGTACCTCTATACCTGTCAGTGGCCACAGAATGGAAGAGAGAAGTTGGAAGAGGCTTTTCCATTCTTACACTAAATACTGTAGAGTCTTGCCTCTTTTCTTAACACATTTTGAGAGTGCCTCTGAGTGTCACAAATACTGAGCCTAACTGTTCATATATAAACTAGCTCAGAGCAGGTTATTGTTTGTAGTTTCTGGTTGAGGGTTTGTCCAGGTATCTGTCTACTGGCTAGAGGGCAGGGCATGAGGGATTCTGGCTACAGGAAATGCTTCTGCCAGGGCAGGGGCTACTGGCCCAAATCAAACCATGGTCCAGATGGCAGCAGACCTCACAGGGGTGCCCATGTGTTGGGGAGGGTCATGTAGGGAGGGAGAGGTCCCCTACCTGAGTGTGAAGTTTAACGTCTTCTAACCACTTAGCAAGGACCTGTTATTTATTGCAGGCAGGGGAGCAAAGTGAATTGGGAGTGTGTATGGAGGGAAGGGAGTGATGGCTGAAAACTGCTTGAGATGACAGCCAACACGTGTACTTGCAAAGGGTTTGGGGCACAGTCAAAGGAGACTGCAGAGGGCCCCACTGCACTCTGAATCAGAGGGAGGCCTGAGACTGGTGACTGTTTAGATGACTCTGGGCAGGGGGGAAAGGGGAGAGGAAGAAGAGGGGAGGGAGGAGGATGGGTGAAGGAAGGATGATTGCTGGGACCACGCCCTATGATTTATCCCATAAGGGTACATGTGAATCTTTCTAAATGTTGAATATAAATGTCTTAATATAATTATGAGAATGACATGATGGCCATGTTGGCCAATTGGATGAAAGTATTTCAAATCGTATATGGAAACAACACACTGTATCCCATGATAGTATTAATGTGCACAAATATGATTTAATAAAAAAAAAGATGACTCTGGGCAGATGGACTTCTGAGCAAGTCTAAGTTTGGAAGAGAAGGGATTGTGGAGGTCTGCCTGGCGCCTCTGAAGCTCAGTGTCCAGGCTGGGCCCTTGCTGAGGGGTACAGAAACCTTAGTCTCCACATTATTTCTTTCATGGACAGCAGATCCCTTTAGAACCTAAGTCAGATCCCTTTACTTCCCAGCTCCAAACCGTCTGCTGGCCTCTCATTACACACAAACAAAATCCAAATCCCTGCAAGGGCATTCTGAAAATCTGTGGGGACTATGTTAGTAGTCGTGTGATAACTGGGGTTTATCCATGACGTTCATGGGTGGGAACAGCCTGAAATGCATGGACAGTCATGGTCCAGTACAACCCAGAAATGTCCCCTGCGATTTCCCAGCATCCACTGGACAGGGCTGAAAAGCCCAGGGCCATTTTCCATGTCAACACGAGGGTTTCCTCCACTATATTCATAAATGCTGAATTTCTAGGAATGCAATAGGGAATGATGTCCTTTGTTTTCCTTAGAACTTTACTAAGAGGTATTCACCATTTCAGAAATATTGCATCACTAAAGTCAACACTGATTATGTCATTCGAGTCGCCAGTGTAACACATCTCCAGCCATCTGTATGTATAGCTGCCATGTGCGTGGGGAGCCCTACAGTGGGCACGAATCACATGACGACACCTGTTAGCCTCCCAGTATAGTCACTCCTATGCTGACGTGTTGAAATACTTCTTATTTCATTGTAAATTTCTCTCTGTTGGCACTTCCTTTATATTACAGTTAAGGTATTACGTTGAATGATGCAGAAGAGTAAAAGGAGTGTTACTAAAGATGTGTTATAAAAAGGGAGCTGGGTCCGGCCAGGGCTCCTTCCTCATCTCAGTCCCCACCACTGCCCCCGCCCCCAGGCTGGGACCTCGCTTTCTCCTCTGTTGCTAGGCCAGGGGTCGTGTACTCTCGTCCAGAAGACCCTTCTCTCAGGTACCCAAACCACTCCTTCCTTGCTTCCCTTCCACTCTTCCCTGACCTTCTCTTTTCTTTCTACAGAATTTATCATTCCTCAACATTAAATCTTACACAAAATCATTTCTCAATTTTCTCTCCCACTATATGAGATGAGGGGCTTTGTCTATCTTGTTTCTGTAGCACCAGGAACATTTCCTGACACATAAAAGACACTTATGAACGTTGGTGGATGAATAAAGAAAGAAACACAGGAGCAAATGGATGGTTGGCCCTTCAAAAGAGCTCAGCTTCCCTGAGAACCAGTACATTCTACCCCTCCCCCACACCCATAATGGGTATCATAAAATGTTTCTCATGCCCACTCTTTATCAGATAAAAAAGCAGTGAAAGGGGAAAAGGCCCATGAAAAGGGAAGGAGATGTAATTTTTAAAAATAAGTGTATTTTCCAGGACAAGCTCCATGTGATATGCACTCGGGGTCTCCCTCTCTACTCACTGTATAGAAACAAACATACTGTGGAGGCAAATATTTGATTCTTGATGACCAGGTCCCTCCAAAATAACCAACTTCCAGGGGGTACAAGTGAATCATTCTAAGAGTAGAATGTGAACATTTTAAAACAATAACTGAGAAAATGACATGAAGGCTGTGTTACCAGTTTGATGGAAGTATTTCAGATTGCAGGTGAAAACCCCACACTGTAACCCAGAAGTGCATTAATGTACATAGTTACCATTCAATAAAAAAAAAACCAACTTCTGTAATTCCATATCCAACCCATAAAAAAATGCCACTCAAAAGCAAAAACATTTACTATCATAAAATAAGGCCTCTGATGGTAAAAGTGTGTCTTTCCTTATTCTTTATTTCATTTTTGTTTTTTATCATGCCACTGATCCCACCTGCTTCCTGGAGATGAATTATATTCAGAAATGATCAGAAAGAAACGCTATTCAAATCAAAATCCCAACAGGTATTTTTGTGGATCTTGCTAAGTTCTTTAAAAGAAGTCATATGAAAACCTGAAAGGCCAAAAGTGAAGGATTTACTCTGCTGGATATTGACAAGGACTGTCTCCTCTGACTAAACTCAAGTCAGACTTCTCTGAATCTTCTTTTTGACTAGACCCTACCCTTGGGCATCCTTGAATCCATTTAAGCAAGAATCCTACTAAACCAAATTGGCAAAAATCTCCCATCCTGTATCAGCTCTCATCCCCCACCCCCAATAACTCATCATCTGATCCTACCTCCAGCAAGTGTTCTGAGAGTCAGGTTAGTAAGAATCCCCCTTATCTCAGATGTTTTCTCTTAGTAATTTTCCACCCACTGACCCCACCTGCTCCTTCGCTATGACTCCTCACTTGTCCTTTAAGAAGAGCTGAGCCCAATCTCTCCCCCAACTCAGCACCTCAGTACGGTGGTCCCTACATCTATCACAATGGTCCCTCCCAGAACAAAGTCTCTTTTGCCATCTTTCAACAAGTGTAACAAAAAATTTTTCCTTTAACAATGTCAAAACTTATAAAGATATAAGACACTGTGGCACTGGCATGATCTTAGGTAAACAGACCAAAGGTATGGGATAGAGTCCATTAACAGACCTATATACAGACCCCTAATTTTGAGACATCTAACTCTGCAGAGCATTAGAAAAATGATTGTTTTCCCCTAATAAATGTGGCTGAGTCCACTGGAGATCCATGTGGGAAAAAGGAAACTTGACAACACCCTTCCCAAGCTCAGGCCATTAAAATAACTCAATTCCAGGTGCATGAAAATGGAAAGGCAAATGATACAGCTCCTGGAAGTTAACATAAGAGAGAATCTTCATGACTTTGAGGTAGAAAACGTTTTCAAACAAGACTCAGCAAGCACTAACCATAAAGGAAAAGAGTGATAAATAAGAATACATTGAAGTTAAGGCATTCTTGTCCTTAAAAGATCCTGTTAAGAGAGTAAAAAGGCAAATCACAGAGCACATGAAGATATTTGCAATACATAAAACTAATGAAGGGTCCACAGCCAGAAGCCAGAGAGAATTTCTATAAATAGACAAGAAAAAGATGACATCACTGAAAGATAGGCAAGGAACTTAAAAAGCCATGTCGAAGAAGAAAATAAATAAGCATTTGAAAAGATTATTAGCAATTAGTAATTAGTATCAGGGAAATGCAAATTAAACCCACAATGTTATGGTATGTTGAACACATCAGAGTGACTAAAATTAAAGAGACTGACAATTCTAAGCTTCGGAAGTACACAAAGCAATAGGAATTCTTATACAAAGTATTGCATCTGCCACAATTTCTCTCCTTGGTATGTACCCAGCAGAAATACACGCATTATGCACCAAAGGATGGGTACAGTAATGTTCACAGCAGCGTTATACATGCTGGTCAAAACAATAGGATGGATAAATACAGTGGATGAATTTTTACAACAGAATACAACAAGGAAAATGAACAGATGTTTAGCTTTACTACATCTCACAAACTTAAACTATGTGCAAAAGAAACCAAACACACAAGATATTAATATATATACTTACATCCATATGATATAGACCAAAGTGTATATACATGTATAATTTCATATATAACATCAATAATATATTATTTCATCTAGATAAAGTTAAGTAACAAGTACAATCAATTTATATCATGTAGGGTTCCATACTTAGGTAGTAAAAGCTTAAGGAAAAGCAAGGACTTGCCTACCATGTAAGTTGACACAAATTCTGCCTTAGGTGGGAGGTATAGGGCATGATTGTCAGGGGACATCAGGATGACCTCCAGGTTCTGGCAATGCTCTGATTCTTTTACCTGGATAGTGGTTAGAGGATGTTTACTTTAAATTAATCCAATGGCCTGTACATTTGTATTTTATGTGCATTTTGGTATATTTATTATACTTCTAAATTAAAATATATTTTTTAAGGAAGGAAAATCATAAATCAAAAAGGTAACAGAGAAACCACCCCAAGTTACATAAGAACACGGGCTCTGGAGAAAGACATACTTCAGTTCCAAACCCAGCTCTGCCACTTACTAACTATATGATTCTGAGTAAGGATGAAAACTCCAAAGTCCCATTTTCCAAATCTATGAGATGAGGAGGATAATACCTAACTCTGGGGGTTACAGAATGGATGAAGATCCCATACAGAAAGCACTTAGCAGATCATCTGGCACGTTGTAAGGCTCAAGAAAGGGTAGCATTTGCAAATCATATATCTGATAAGGGATTCATGTTCAGAATATGTAAAGAACTCCTACAACTCAACAACAAAAAACAAAAACCCGATTAAAAAATGAGGGGAACTTGAATAGACATTGCTCCAACAAAGATAAACAAATGGCCAATAAGCACATAAAAAACATGCTCCACATCACTAATCAGCAGGGAAATGCAAATCGCCACAGGGAGGTACCACTTCACACCACAAAGGTAGCTATTATCAAAAAAGGAAAACAACAAGCATTGTTGTTCAGGAAGTGGAGAAACCGAATTACTAGTACACCACCGGTGATGGGAACGTAAAATGGTGCAGCATGGTGGTTCCTCAAAAACCTAAAAATAGAATTACCATACAATTCAGAAATTCCACTTTTGGATATACACCCACAGGAATTGAAAGCAAGGACTTGAACCAATATTTTACACCATTCACAATAGCATCATCACAATGGCAAAAAGGGGGAAGCAACTCAAATGTCCACGGATGAATGAACGGATAAACAATATGTGTTTACACACAATGGGATATTGTTCAGTCTTAATAAGGAAGGAAATTCTGACACATGCTGCGACATGATGAACCTTGAAGACCTTATGCCAAGTGAAACAAACCAGTCACAAGTATGGTTCCACTTACATGAAGTATGAAGGACCTGGAATAGTCAAGTTCATGGAGACAGACAGTGGAAGGGTAGTCACCAGAGGCTGGGGGGCAGGATGAGGAGTTACTGTTTAATGGGTACTAAGCTTCTGTCTGGGAAGACAAAACAACCTGCAGATAAGTGGCAGTGATGGTTGAAAGAACCATGTGAATGAATTTAATCCCGCTAAAGTATACACTTAAAAATGGTCAAAATAGTAAATTTTATGTAATAAACATTTTACTCCAATTTTTTTAAACATTCAAAAAAAGAAGAAAGGATATCAATTGTTATTGGAAAGTGCTTCTACAAGCCAGAGAAGTTAATTTTAACATGTTCAGAATAGAAAAAAGCCAATGGGTCCACCTTAGTCTGATGGTTTATTTGTTTTGCTGTTGGTAGTTTTTTTTTCCCCCCTAATACCTTACCCAATACTCCATTAACTATTTTCCTTAGTTATTTGATCCTTTAATATGAATACAGACAGGAATTTCTTATGGTAAAGACCAAACTAAAATTAGTCCAAAGCAGTTACTGATACTATGAAACTTACTAAGTATTCTATTAATATTTGTAGCTTGACTATAGTCTATCACATTTGTTAGCTAAAGTGAGCTGATGCTGATTAAGGACTAAGGACTGTTAATTAAGGATTATTATAGTTGATTAAAAGGGCATTAATATACACCTGACTCGATAACTCATTTCAAGTAGAGCTGTTACCTCCAGTTGTTGACATGTATAATTAAGAAAGTTAATGTATGGGTCCCCCTTTGATGATGTTTAAACTGCAATTCCAATTTATGAGTTGTAACTAGTAGTTATTTCTCCCATGTGCCAAAAGATGAGGATTTACCCTGGAACTTTATCAGAATTGCTTTCAAGTTTCAAAAAGTCATATTTGCAAGCAACAGCCTACAGTGGCTTTGAAAATGATCTGCCCAGATACCCAGTTAAGTACACAGTTCAAACAATAAAGAAAGTTGACTTCATTTATTTTCCTTTTTTTCTCCTCCTAAATGGCAGACCAATTTGTAAAGCATGTCAGTGGAATGCAAATTTTATTTTCAAGGTTAGCTTTAATATACATCTAAATAATATTTCAAAGCCCATTACACATTTTACTTACTCAAAACACCAAAGGAGTCAGCATTATGACCTCTTCCAAAATTTACTATTAACTTCTGCAAAAGGTACTGAATCTTTGTAATCACCCAAAGTAAGATCATGAATGTCAGGACCCAGGCTCTGGTTCATGGAAAATGCTTAAGAAATGGTAAAAACTATAATAATAGCATGAGTTGAACGTGCATGGTCCACGTAAGCTAAATTTATTATCCCATTTTAGCTGAAAAGATTTTAGAACATTCAGTGATTCTGTTCCATTTTATAAATTACTGAGCTGTACCAATTCAAAAATTTTTCTGAAACTCAATTCCCAGGCATTTGGCTTTTGTTCCTGGGATTTCCACTGCTTTAGAGAATCCAGCTTTAATGGGCTCCTTTCTGAGAAATTCTCCATCGCTTCGGAGAAGTACTTTTATTGAATGCTCCATTTAAATTCATTTTGTAATTAATAAAACTTTCAAGACATATTTCCTCACTTTAAAAAAAAATTCTAGTTATGTTTTGTTGCCTTTTGGGTAATTAGGAGCAGAAAACTACTCCCACTAGGAACTAAAAGCAGTAAGTATGGTAACAGAAATACCAAAAGCCAAGACCAATGTCATAGCAGAATTCTGAAAAGACCACCTCTCAGAATTCAAAACATTCTGTGTCACCACCGAGGGTCTTTGGTCACTAGCACTCCAATGAATCACTTTCTGATTTTAGTAAACTTCATCCAGTAGTAAAGTGTTTAGGGTCTTTAATCTTCTTTGACAAAAATACTTAACCTTTTCCAGTCTGGGAGGGAGACTCTTACCAGCCTGTGAAATTCCACCAGTTTGGTAATAAAACAAACCACCAATTTAGTTGTTTATTTTCTTAGCCTAAAAACATTTGCGTGGTTAACTGAGTACAAATGTACTGTATCTGCTCTTTTTCTTTCAAAGTTTTAAACAAATAATCACTTCACATAATCAGCCAGGAAAGATCCTCCGTCAAGAGGTACATATCCCCACCCAGAACCGCCTGGGAACGAGTGCTGTTTATGGAGACGTGTCTCAACCCAAATCACTTTCCACTGTGTGATGAAAAACTGGTTAAATCACTTCCCCGGTGACCCCAGAATTTTCAGTTCAATTCTATTCCTCGTAAGTCACAGGGCCCCTTTGGTAATGGATAAAACCATAAGGTTTGGTTCAGGGGAAGCAAAGACGCATTCAAATGTGAGAATAAACTGCTCCCAGAGGATTCTTTATACTTCCTAGTTTTAGGTAGATCAAGAGTGCTTTTAAAATAAACTTGGCATTTGTTTCCTATTTCAGTGGAAAATCTGACTTCAGACGCTACAGTGACAGCAAAGAAGCCTTACTTTTCTGGGCAATCAGAATCCGGCTTTTGTCGCTCCGACTGCAGCAGGTCAGGACCAGAGTACTGAGACACCCTGAACGCTCTCATGAACTGGTGTGGGCAGCTTTGGCCTGGAAGAGCTTCTGGGAGCTTCTAAAAATCCTGATGCCAGGGCCTCACCCTCCACCCCCAGATATTCTGATTACATTGGTCTGAGATGTGGCCTAGGCTTAGTGACTTTTAACACTCTGCCTGGGCGACTTTAATGGAATCCGACTCAGGTTGGAACACCCGATTAGTCACCCCTTCCTCCCACTAAGAAGCCTCAGGTTTCCCCGAACAGGAGCGGGATGATCGTGCTGTTTTTTAGACTCTCAGGCAAGGACCCAAGGGTTCTGCTGCGTATAGTCTCCCCTGTTGGGGAGCCCTGGAAGTCTGTATTTCCAGGATTCGAGCTGCACCAAATTGAGACAGTCTGAGGTTCGAGGACAACAAGGTTACACGTGCACCTGCTACGGCCACCTCAGCCCCCTGCACCGCCGGCACTTAGGGAGCTCCCAGCGTTCCTTGGGGAAATTTAACCAAGTTCATTATTTTGAAGTTTTTAAAAGCGGAGAACTGTGCTGCGCTCGTAGAAGGAATATCTAATTTTAAAATGGTATGGGGGCACCTTGAGTAAATGTTTTAGTCACGGTGTATTTCAGGTGGCTGGAGGGGAAAGCAACTGTGGGTTTTACTCAAAACCACCCTCCCCCAAGGCCCAGGTCAGGCCTACGCAGCCCTGGCTCCAGACTAAGAGAATTCTGGAAGGCTACAGGGGCTGGCTCCCACCAGGCTCCACCCCAGCCAGTGTACACGCCAGGAAAAAAAAAAAGGCAAAAGGGTACTTATTGCTGGCAACAGGCTGCAGAGCACCCCCGGAGAGCAGAGGTCTCAGAGACGAGGGCCCCCCCATCTCACCGCCTTTCCCAGGACAGCGAGAGCTTGCATGCAGCAGCTGGAACAGGGGTCCTTTGTAAATGGAAAAATAAAGATCATTGGGGGGAACTGCTCCCTCGTCCAGCAGTTGTGTGTACTCAGCTCCCCTGGCAAGGGATGAGGGCTTGTTATTCCCTGCGGAAGGCCATTGCCCTGGAGATGGAATGGGTGGGAAGAAAAATGTCAGTAGGGGCTCTGTCCTTGCTGCCTTGTCTATCTGGCTGACCTCTGGCGCTGAGTTCCAGGGGATGGAAGGGTCCTTGAGATTCCCCTGCCACCCCCTCCAAGGATGCACAGCTTAATCGGAGCTGTGGTAGGGAGGCAGCTGCAGATTGAATCCTCCCCTCAATCTCAGGAACGGGGAACATATGCAAATGGAAGATGGGTGCTTGTCGGTGCGGTACCGGATGGGAGAAGCGCTCCGGAGGCTCACGTGGGCCACAGACGGAACATATGCCAGCCATGTGGTAGGGCTCTACACAAGAAGGGGATCCTGGGCCTGGTTTTCACAAAGAGGCTCATCTCCTCTCCTCTCCTCTCCCAGCGCGCACAGGGAGCGCTGTGTGTGACAGTGGCGCAAGTTTCCGTGCTGGGCAAAAGGGTCTGTGTGGAAGTGGGGGCCTGCATCTCGGAGGGGGCTTGGAAGGTGCTGGGAGTGAGCAAGCATGTCCTGTGTTCTGTGCCTTCTGTCGGCAACTGAGACTTGACAGCACACAAGCCACTGGGTGAGGATAGAGGGGAGGGGCACCGTCCTCCTCCTTCCTTTCTGCAAAACAGCTGGCCAGGTCTTCAACGCCTTTACTTTTCCTGGATATATTGGGATGGTGTCCTAATCTCGTGCACATAAGATCAGCCAAGGAGCTCTGACCGTGGGACGGCTGTTGGGAAGCAGGCTGCCTTATGCACTCGAACTTTCTCACGGTACTACAGGGTGGGGGGTGGGGTGGGGTACAGACATACTTGGATAACTATGATACAAAACTTACTCTGCTTTATATAACAAAATGAAGGCAGACAAAGGAGAGGTTAGTTTTGGTTGAAGGAGAGACAGGAGGGCTTCACAAAGGAGGCGAACACGGATGGAAGGTGAGATGGGGGTGGGGCTCGGGGGCAGCGCCCTGTCTATCATAGCCCAAGGAGAAACTGTTGCTCCCGTGGTAGACCTGGCTCTCCCAACTCCCTTCTCCACATGCCATACAACACAGGTTCTACTGCAGTTTTCCCCAGGCCACTGAGGAAGGATGAACCGACCATTGCACAGCAAAACTTCCCCAAAACATCTTCTGCAGACATCTGTCCCTCTCCTCCCACTTTTTGCTGCTGGTAATAGCTGATCTCATCTCTCTCTCTCTCTCTGTTCCTTCCTTCCCCCTTCCTGAATCTCTTTTCTTTTCACACTAGTTCCAAGCCACCATTTCCCTCTCAGAGTGACATCCTGCTTCCCCATCAGTTAGCAAAGCAAAGGATCTTCCTCAGGAGCCAACCTCCTTAGAAAATACTAGAATTCATTTTACTCTTAATTTTATACACTTGCTGAGTCACATACAAAGAAAACGAAGTCCAGCAAAATAAGTATTTCTCAAGGTCCACAACCCAATATGTTTTAGGAAGGTAGAACAGCATCAAAGGATGCATTAACGGGGTGGGAACAGGTGCTCAAAGAGAGGGAAACCAGTTTAGGACAATTTGGAGAGTACCAAACCCCAGGGCTAGAGAAGAGATAAGCAGTTTTCCAGGGCTAGGGGAGGGGGCGGGGAAGAGTCTGAGTACAAAGGGGTAGCCAGCACATGGAATTAGGGTTGAGGGACCAGTTCCGTCTCCTGATTACGGAAGGCGGTTATTTCTCCATGTATCCATCAAAACTCACAAAACTTACACACAAGCAGTTAATTTTACTGTATGTAAATTTTAAGGAATGACATGGACACCAGACGGGAGGTTATGGAATAGGCAAGAAGTAATGAGAAGCTGAATTAGAACAGCAGCAGCATAAAAAATCAGAGGGATCAGGGATACAGGGGAGAGAGATTCAGAAGTGGGATTCAGATATGTGGGGAGTAAGGGTGAAGAAACACAGACACACAGATTTTCAGGGCTGGAAAGGATCTAAAGAGGAGATCATCCAGGAAAGCTCCAGCTCAAAGATGAGAAAACTGAGTGGATATGATTTAAGAGTTTGGGGTTTTGTCTGGATGGACGGTGATGTCACCAACCAGACAGAACAGACGTGGAAGAGCAGGCCGAAGGAGGAAGCTGATGAGTTCACTTTTGGACATCTTGATTTTGGAACATTTATGTCATCAAAATTTCTTTTTTTAGTTTTTAGGAATTTGAAAACAAAATTGCTGGGTTTTGGCATTGAAAACAATATCTTTCCACAAATACTGTTTCATTGCAGCTACAATGAAAAAGAACTTAGGATGGTAAGAGTTCTTCGGCACAAAGATGGCACCATAGATTATTCCCAGTTGTTTCTGTTTTGTGGCTGTCCTTCAACATCACAAAGAAGGAACGAGACTGATCCAAAAGAGATTTTAGGCATATTCTCCAGGAATGCATTTGCCATTAACACTACCATGTTTCCATATCTCTATACAACAAAGCTTTTCCTTCCTTATTAATAATAGTACAAACCAAACTGTGAAAGACAGTTGTTTTCCATTCTTACTGATGTCAGGTTATAATATACTGCTGCTATGTTTTCATTTTATAATGTGCAATAAGTAACTCAGAGAAGATGGGCAGTGACTTGCTATTCACTAGAACAGGCACCAGCCTAGTGAAAATTCCCAAGCTGCATACATGGCTGAGATTAAGGAGGCTTTTGTCTGTATTTCAAAGCAATCTGGAAAATGACTTGACTTAGTAGTCAGGGAAGGGAAAAAAGTAGAGATTGCAACACCCCCACAGCCATCGGGATATGTGACGAAATTTAAGAACCAGAACCTCAAAGTTGCAAACTACCAAGAAGGCATAATGTTCTTGGCAGCAAACTTTAATCACAGAATAACAAGGCAGAAAGTTAGCTGCATTTAAAATGACTGCCTACTGTTTTTTCAAGAGCTAAGGAGAGTGACTACAAAAATAGTTGAGTCTTGTCATTTTGGGGCTTTACCCCCATTGCTGCTGTTGCCCTTATTGCTCACCTAGAAAATACCAAAATTCCTTCTATTCATAATCCTTCAAGACAAAGCTAAGGACATTTCACCTGAGAGACAGCCAGCGGGATGGAAGGAGGGAAGTAGAACTCTTTGCATTACACAGATCGCCTCCTGCTTCACTCATAGGAAAAAAATAACGAAAGCTTAAATAAGTCCTTCTATCTGGTAGGAGGCAATGGAAAAGAATAGCCTAATTCATTTAATCTGCAGTTGCCACAGACACAAAAACAAGAGCTGAGATGAGCACTGTGTGGGACGAATGTTTCTTTCCTACTCCCACCCCCATGGCTCTCTTTCCCAGGTCCTTATCAACACATTTCAAAAGCCTCTAAGATGTTGATAGAGCAGCTCGACATCTGTGGGCTCCTCCTCCACAGACCAGTGATTCTCTCTCAAGACCAAACCTTCTCACCTTCGCATGGAACAAAAGCCTGACTTCGACATAGGGCACCCACAGCTGTTTTCCACGAAGAGAAAGAACACAGTCAACCCGACTGGCTCTTTGAAGGCACACCATCCTTTTCCTGTGGCCTAATTTAGCTGCAGACAGAAAAGTGCAAAAAGAGCTAAAAAAAAGAAAAATGGATAAGGTTTTCACAAGAGACTTAGCAAGATGAGGCTGATTGCCTTCCCATATCTGATTTTTGAGGCATGTAGGCTTGGTTTTCATTCTTCCATGTTTGTTGAATCTCCAAATTATTCCCCAAATGGATTATTATTTTGGCTGGGGGGGTATGAAGTTCACGGTTATTTAAAAAAACAAAACAGAACTACATTTTTCAAAAAGTTGTCCCTCTTCTTACCAAGGATTCACATTACAGTGTTGATGGGAATGTTACCTAGTTGGATAATAACCTTCACATACGCCTTCAACAGATCAGACTCAGGCTCATCAAGTGTCAACTAGTCCTCAGCCCCTGCACTGGGGAGAATTCAGAGAAAGTTAAACAGAGCTCCCACCCTCTTAGAGTCTGGAACTTAAACCAAAGAGTGCTGTCCCGGTCTGTAAATGCACATTAAAAGAGTGCAAAGGTAAAACAAACAAATGGCCTTCAATGACTTTGTTCAGCTGGAACTATATTTGTCACACTCCTAAACAAGGCCCTGGAGTACTCATGAGCATTCTTTTTATTCCCCTCAATAAAATGGAAAAAAAAA
>CAUYQV010074065.1:0-17309 GCA_963574575.1 Galagoides demidoff | reverse complement strand
CCAGGTGAGTGCATGCTCGTGTCCTGCCTTGGAGCTGCCTTCATCTCTTTGGATTTCAGGGTCTGGTCGTCTGTACCTGCAGACCTCTGACTGGTCCAGGCAGTGCTGTGATTTTCTAATTTGTCTGGCATTTTCCACACTGAGGGCAGAAGTGACACCTTTTCTCTACCATTCCACATCCCAGATGGGAGTGGAGAACAACATTTTGTTTTTTTCTATTCAACTTCAGTCTTTTTTTTTTTTTTTGGATTTTCCTCTAAATATTTCTGGAAACAATTATTGATTCCTTCCCAGATTTGATTTCTTTCCAATCCAGGCGAAGAAGATTTGGTTTGCAGTGCTGTGGCTGGTGAAGTTGGCAGAGTAGCATCAGTTTTGCTGTAAAGAGAGAAGTCCTTGTGGTTGAGTTTAATTTTTTAAAATTCATAGCACATTGAACTTTGTAATGAAAGGCCTTGGGATGACCCAAAATTTCTTTTAAACTTTACAGATTGGTTTGACCTATTTTATTGCCTCATGGTATCAAGATTTTATTAAATATCTGAAATTGCCCTTCTTCATGCCAGTCCCTGTGCCATACAAATAGTCCTAATTTCATTTTCTACATATGTCCTCTTGGGACTATATATATTCTGGTAAAACTAGATCAAAATTAACTACCCAGAAATCACAATGGTGAGGGCTGGCTCATTGACCTGGCTACTCTGGAATTCCAAAGCTATGGTTTGTGTTCTTTAAGAGACTATCACTTCTTGTAATTTTCTCTGCATGGAATTTTCTCTGTTGTTAAAGCACAGATCACTTCACTGTGCCTTCCAGCAGGGAGGACAAAGAAGGGACACTGCCCAGTCACTCTCCCGTGCTGATGGCCACCTCAAACCTCCAGATCAACTCATAAAACAGCTTTCAATGAACCTCGCTGATGCCTAAATTTAAGGGCCACCAGAGTCATTTCTGAAACTGGCGATTTAGGATGGCAATTAATTTATGGTTAATTGGCTCTGGTGTTAACCACCTCAGCTGAGGCTTAAAGTTTAAAGAGGGGGTAAAGGAGGAGGAAGAGAGCTTTGGACAAAAACACAGCTGTAGGACTCACAAAGTAAGTATGAAAAGTTAACTCAGGAATGTTTTATACCACTACTTCTATACAAGGATCCTTCACTTAGAGTCTAAGTCTTAGACTAATGTCCATGGTTAAAGTGGCAACATAAGCTTCTTTTATGTGACTAAAGGTGTTGGCTTAAATTAGCAGCATTATTAAGGGCTGAGCATCCCTCTTCATTAGGGGGGAGACTTATTAGCAGCACTATTCATGTTCTGGGCTTCCAGTGGAGAGGACAGACCTTGTAGCCACATGACTCCTGAGGATGCCCCAGGGCCTGGCAGGACTGGAAAGATGGTCCGGGACAAAGAGGGGGAGTCTCCAGGCCTCCCCTAGCCCTGAGGAGCTGTTGAGGTGACAGCTGAGGCACTTTGTCATCCAAAGGTCCTGAGACTAAGATGCCATTTACTCAGTCATTTGACACTGTGGGGCAAGTGACAGGCCCCACAGTATGAACAATCTAGAAAACTATAATCAGGGAAAAAATCTGGCCCACAGCCTGATTTTGTAAATAAAGTTTTATTGGAATGCAGCCACACCCATTTGCTTTGTTTATGACTGCCTTCATGCTGAAAGGGCAGTGCTGAGTTACTGCAGCAGAGATAGTAGCCCACAAGAAGTTTGCCAAGTCCTGTTTTAGATCACTGAAGCACCAAAACATTGTCATGATTTCAGATGGAGATTCTTTCAGAACGTGCTGCCTGTGTCATCCCTGTTTGTAAGGTGAGAATACAGGGCCATTCAGTGTAGGGATGAGCATCTCCACACTGTCAGGAGTCCTGAGGACATCGTGGTGGGCTATGTTTCCAGTGATAATCTTGAGCCATTGAGTGAATCACTGAGTCCTTTTGTCTTTTTAAAATTATTTTTGCTTATTTTAATATTATTTTTCTTACTGTTAGGCTGTTAGCCTTATTTTTGCTGCTGTCACTTACTCTAGTCTCTAAAGGTCCTACCTCCTCTGTTAGGAGACTAATATGGTGATTCTAACCATAGCCACTTAAGAATGGGGTCCGCCTGGGGCCTGATCACATGGGGCACTGTAGGCACAGAGAGGAGGTGACGGCTCTCCAGGGTCTGTGTGTCTGAACAGGGGTGGGCGGTGAGACTGACTGCATTCATTTTGCGTGTGGCCTGGCCTCTGAGCACCCGGCAGGAAGGGCCAGAGGAAGGAAGGCGCCCAGTGAGGTGCCTGGTCTCACCTTAATGAGTGGAGAGGGCCTGATGTTCCCTGACAGCAGGGCTTCTCTGGTCCCCTCCCCTTCCTTCCCGGCACCCAGAGGCCGAGGGAAGCCACTGGGACAGTACCAATCTCAGTTGTGCCACTAACTCCTCATGTCAAACAAAGAAGGACTAGACAAACAGGACCCCTCTGTCACTCAGAACCCTGTGAGTAGGATTTCTCATGTGGGGCCAATCACACAACGCCGTGGGCAGGACTCAGTGTGGACCCAGATGTCAAGACAGACCCATGGTCCTTGTATCAAGGGCCCCTTCCCTCCTCCCTTCCTTTGTGCTCATCTGAATTTTTAAGTTGTGTTGTCTTTTTGCTTTTAGAAAACAAACAAACCTCTACAATAGTGATTTTTAACCTTTTTATCTCCTGGCACACTTGAACCTATAATTAAAATTCTGCAGCTCACTAAAATTGTGTTGATCAAAGAATAAAAAAGAGTAAAAAAGAGAATAAACTTATTGTGTTTGAACTACTTTAGAAAATCACGTAATTACTGATCTATTTTTGCAGCACACTTAAGATCCTCTCATGGCACACCATTTGAAAATCACTGCTCTGGAAGATGGCACCAGTGTTGCTGTGATTCTAAGTTCATAGATGATGTGAAGGATATTACCTGGGCATCACCTTGTGGCCAGGTAGATGGTCCCATAAACTGGCCAGTCAATCTTGTCTGGTTTGCTAACATCCAGGGCTGGTCCTCAGCTTCACTTCTTCAGAATTCAGCTTTGAAGCTGCCCTGGGGGTGAGGATTCCTGAGAGGTTGGTCTGCTGCCTCTCCAAGGCTGGTGTGTGTCTCTGCCTGTGGCTCAGGTGTGGGGGGAGGCAGACGCAGCAGGTGTGCCCGCTTGACAAACCTTAGGCCAGGTTGTTAACCATCATAGGAAACATGCTTGCATAGCAGATGCTGGGGACAGGTGTGCTCTCCTTCCTGTCCTTCCTCAGGCTGTCCAAGAGCAGATGGCTTCCTGGGAGTGTGGTCAGCACAAGGAAAGCTGCCCACCTTAGGTGGGTGGCCTGAGTCACTGCCACCCACAGGGCAGGGTTTACACATGAATTGTTGGGGTCTGTGTCAGTTGCTAGGGCTGCCATAACAAGGGACTACTGACAGGGTGGCTAAAACTACGCGTGTTTATTTTGTCACAATTTTGGAGTCTGCAAGTCTGAGATCAAGTGGTGGCAGGGCTAGGTTGTCCCGAGGTCTCTCTTCAAGGCTTGTGGACTCTGTCTTCTCCTGTGTCCTCATGTGGTCTGGCCTCTGAATCTGGCTGGGTCCTGATGTCCCTTTCCTATAGAGACACTGGTCACTTGGGATCAAGGCCTGCCCAATGGCCTCAATGAAACTTCATTGTGTCTTTAAAAACCTTAACTCCAAGTACAGTCACATCCTGAGGTAATGGGGGTTAGCACTTCAGCACATGAATTTGGGGGTAACAATTCAGTCCGTACCATGATCAAACCTAAGACACCAACAACCTGGTTCTAAGAATCCCAGGTTTCGCCTCACATGGCCATAGCTGACCCACCCTCCAATTACAAAGCCATGCCCTGATGCAGATGAATGGATCCTGCCTTCCTGAGTTTCTCTCAGTGGGTCTTCTGAGTGTCCCCAAACGTTCCCATCACACACTGGCAGCTTCCAGGCTTGTTTATGCAGACCGCTAATCACACCCCTCGTGTGTGGGTCCCATAACTGAGCTCAGAGAGAAGAGCCACCTGCACAGTCTTCAGGGACAGCCTTCCATCTACCCACACACACAAACTGCCAACAGATATGACTATATTTCTCATAAGTAATACAAGGAAAATGAAGACTTATTGGGCTAGGGTCATGGAAATGACAGAGAGAAAAATATGAACAAAGAAAACATCTACTTCTGTGGGTGATGCCATGATGGGAGGAATCCAGAAGTGTCTTGACAGCCTTGAGCAGTGGATGGACTCTAATTGGGGATAATTGTACAGTTGGGACCAGCATTACAATGACTCAGCTGTGAAACAAGATGAGGGAGACACGGCCTCACACGGGGGAAGACAGAGAAGCTTCGTGAGACAGCAAGTTTGCTTCTCAGCTTCCCTGGAGCCAGTGCAAGCTGAGACCCTGCAATGACCGGGCTTTGTCTAAAATGAGGGGCAAATAATTTCATTTTTCTTGGCCAGATCAGATGACTCTAGGGCTAAATCTTCATATATGTGCACTACACTTTAAAGGGAATGGCAAAATGGAGTAATGGTTCTTGAAATGATGTCCTGGGGGACAGGGGTTGGAGAAAATGAAAGTTATTATAGAGGAAGAGCACGCTGGACCGTCACGTATTTGCAGTGCTGTCAGGTGGGTGGTACATGGTACTTGTTCTATGTGGATGTAACATGAAGACCACGAGTTGGAAATTAAGAATTTGATCATTTACCAGTATAATAACTAATAGCTACATCAGAAGTTGGTGGCCTTAAACTAGAGATGTTTAAACAGAAATCAGGCCTGGGGAGAAACTTGGAGATGTTGCAGAGGAGAATCAATTATTTAGAATAGAATAACTATGCTTTTCTTTAAGCATAGTTAAAAATAGAGAACAATATAGAAGAAATAAGTCCAGACTATATTGATAATTGCAACAAACATGAACATGTGAATGAAACTATTAAAAGATGCATAATCCAGTTGGGTGGTGAGGCTCACACCTGGAGGCTACATGGGAAGATGAGGTGGGAGGGTCATTTGAGGAGTCTGAGGCTGCACTGAGCTGTGATTACGTCACTGCACTGTGTGCCATGTCTCGGCCTGTGTGACAGTGAGACCTTATCTCTAAAAATCAAACAATAAAAGATGCATGATCTATGGGTGGCATCTGTGGCTCAAGGAGTAGGGCGCCAGCCTCAGATACCGGCGGTGGTGGGTTCAAGCCCAGCCCCATCCAAAAATTAAAGATGCATGAGCTAAATTATGTTGTTTATAAGAGTGAAAACATGAGTTGGCAAAAAAAGGCTAAAATTAAAAAGCTAGAAAAAGATATATCAAATAAATATTAACAGAAGGAAAGCCAGCAGCCTGTAGCTAGAAAGTAGCAATATTGGGAAAAATATGACCCAGGGCTGGGTTTATCTCCCTGTATTAATTCTCTGCATGTCTCACTGATATTTTCCCCCTCCTGTACTCCATGCTGGACAGTAAATTCTGTGAGAACAGGGACCTTGTTTGTCCTGCTGACAGCTAAATCTGGAGTGCTGGAACATTTCCTGGGCAAGTGCCCAGGGGTATTTGCTGAATGGTGGAAGGACTCCTAAGACTTCCTTGAGTGCTGACATCCTAGAATGGAGGACATGGGAACTGGCCCTTGCCCTGCGTATCTAGTGTTGCATAATAAACCATCCCAACACTTAGGGCTTAAAACACAAACTTGCTATAATCTCCTGTGGTTCTGTGGGCCAACGGGGCTCAGCTGGCCGGTTCTCAGTTGACTTACAATTGGGTAACATCCAGATAAACTCATAGTAGGTTGAAAATACCTTAAGTCAAAAATGAACTTAATTCACCTAACCCATCAAACATCATAACTTAGGCTATCCTCCCTTAAATGCTCAGAACACTTACAGTAGCCCACAGCTGGGCAAAATTATCTGGCAACACAACACACGAGAGAGGACCAGTTGTGTTTGTTACTCCGATGGTTGTGTGTCCAGCTGGGCACTGCTGTGCAGTGTGATGTCCTACTGTACATCGGTAGCCACGGAAAAGATCGTAATTTTAACAAGTGTGGTTTCTACTGAACAGGTAGGGCTCTCACACACTGTGAACTCAACACAGTGTGAAGTCAAACTGGGGACTATCTACATACAGAGCCTTGCCATGCAGCCTGGGCTTCTCACGGCCAGGGGTTTAAGTGGCAGGAAATGGAAGCTGCCCATCTCTTAAGGCCTGAGCCTGGGCATGAGAAGTGCTACTTATGTCTCAAGCCCTGGTCAGAAGGTCACGGAGCCCACCTAGATTTGAAGGACAAGATGTAGATTTCCGTCTTGATCCCCTCTCAATGGGAGAAGTGTCAAAGAATTTGTGGTCACAGATATATAAATGAGGTGGACCTTGCGCCTTCCCTCCACAAATGACAGCACCTGACAGGGGTGATTTGCTGAGTCCGAGACACATCTCTTTGCAGGGGAGGAAAAGTCAGCGTGGAAGAGTGGAGTACTGTTCCAGAATCTCTGCAGGATTTGTGGGCTGCCCAGATGCCCTCTGAGACCTTTTCCTAGTGCTGGCATTTTTCCGTGGGAGCTGTAGTAACCAGACCAGAGAGGAAGCGGTGGTGACTCAGAAGGTCTTACTGAGGGGAAGAATTTGGGTCTCCCTCTAAGGATTGCACACTTTCTCCTCTCCTGCTTTACATCCCTAAGCATTATTTCTCAAGAGCTGCCCCTCTTAGACAGCACTCTAAGCCACCTGTCTTGGGGACTGTAATGCTTCCTATGGGACAGATATGTCAGGTATATGCTGAAACCTGCTGCTTCACAAGACAGAACGGCCTCTGTGCTGTTGGGGTTCTTCCTCTCCAACACAATGATGAGATAGAAGAGTAAAGGGCTTTTTGGTGTTTTTTACTGAGATAAACTTTTAGATGTTGGACACATTTAGGAAATTGCCAACTAATTTCCCCTGACTTCTTACTTCCTTTTCCAAGGCTGTGCACGCCCCCTCTCTACCCTTGATCTAAGGGTACTTGGGAGGAGCCTGTAGGTGCCTGGTACAACCTCCCAGCCAGGCCTCAGTGGACAGTTGCTGTGTGACCTTGACCCTTAATCTACTCTCATGGAGCAAGACCCTGGAGCCCTTCTAGAAATTCCTACTGCTTCACATGTGATCCGCCTCCCAGTTCCCAGAGCCTGCAGTGACACAGGACAATGACAGGGACTGGGTGAGGGGCTGTCAGAGGCCTGGGGAGGCCCAGGGGCTCCCTCTGCAAGGACAACCATGTCTGCCTTCTGCCATCACAACTACTGGGCGTCCTTGGAACATGCTGGGTTTGAAGAGTTATTTCTCTCAACCATTTCACAAATGATCATGATGATCCCCTAGAGAGGGGGAGCTGTGGACAGTTTACAGAGTGAAATCAGGAAGCCAGCGCTGTTTAGCTTCCTAGGGCTGCCAGAACAAAGTACAACGCACTGAGTGGCTTCAGGCAACAGAAATTAATTTTCTCCCCGTTCTAGAAACCGAGAGTCCAAAGTCAAGGTGTTGGCAGAGTTGGTCCCCCTGGGAGACCGTTCAGGCCTCTTAGCTTCTGGTAGTTGTCAGCCCCTTTGGTGTCCCTTGGCTTGGGGATGCAATCACTCCCATTTCCACCTCCATCCTCACATGGCTGTCCTACCTATAGGGACCCCATGAGTCCTATCCTCTCACAAGGACACCAGCCTTGTCTATTCACTATGATCTCATCCTAAGCCATTTCTTAACTAACAGCAATAGCAAAGACCCTATTTCCAAACAAAGTCACAGTCTGAGCCTCCGTGTGGACATGAATTTGTGAGGGTCACTATGCAACTCACTTGTATTATATGCAAGTGCCGTGGAAGGGCAAGAGAGGTCCCATAGAAGCAGAAAGGGTTTCAGGGTGGCCAGGCCATGCTGAATCCTGTGAGATGGGCAGTATTTGAGCGAGAAAGGAAGGAGGAAAAGAAAGGGCTGGCAAGGAACCAAAGCATGCAGGTGCTCCAAGCCCGGCGGCCAGTAGTCCAGGGGTCCTGCACCTGTTGTGACGTAGGTTTGGGGCCACAGTGGGGGAATGGCAGACCTTACAAAATGAGGTTCTAAGGCCAGTTTGAGCTGGTGGTGAGAAGCCTTGCTTGCCGGGCTGAGTTGTGCTTCCTCTGGGTCTTGGGTTCCTTTCCATAAAGGGAGACCTCTCCCTGTTCCCATGGGCTGCCTCAGGCTGTCGAGCTGATGCTCCTGACCTCCAGAGGGCAGCTGGACATGGACAGACAGGTACAGACGTGCAGAGGTAACTCAGGTGACACTGTGTGTGTGGAGTTCAATGAAAATACTCTGTCAGGAGGGCTGTCGAGAGCTGTTTCTCGAGCTCCCAGTGACAGAAGATGTCCTTGAATAGACACCCCCAACCCCAGGGGATGAGACCACATTCCAGCAACAGTTTCCTCTGGGCTCAGAGAAGGGAGGAGAGGGGTTTAAAAGAAGGTGACCAGACGTCCCGCTTTTGGTAGGACAGTCCCAATTTTTAACAATTTTTCCCGCATCCTGTGGCGTTTTAAAAAAGTCCCAATTTTTGGACTCGGTGCCTGTGGCTCAATTGGCTAAGGTGCCAGCCACGTACATCTAAGGTGGTGGGTTCGAATCCCCAGCCCGGGCCCGCCAAACAACAATGATGGCTGCAACCAAAAAATGGCTGGGCGTTGTGGCGGGCGCCTGTGGTCCCAGCTACTTGGGAGGTGGAGGCAGGAGACTCGCTTAAGCCCAGGAGTTGGAGGTTGCTATGAGCTGTGATGCCATGACACTCTACCCAGGGGGATAGCTTGAGGCTCCGTCTCAAAAAAAAAAAAAATGTCCCAATTGTTGGAAAGAATGCACGACAAGCTAGGGAACGGCAGGAGAACAGGAAGGGAATATATGGCTTTCAGCTGCCATATAGCTATTTTGCCAGGATATGAGTTGTATATTATTTTTGTTAATTTTATAATGTTAAACTTTAATAATAACAAATAATTGTTGAGAACTGATTATCGAGAACTGCTTATCAAAGTTCACATTGTTGATCAGTTGTTAGAATTCGACCACCATTGTTTGGACTTAATGAACAATGGCATTTTTTGGCATTGGCAACAATGAAAACATTTTGTAACTGTCTCTCAGACAATACACATCATACTGCATGTTAGTGCTAGTTAAACAAGCGATGTCAACAAATCAGCTATTCAGATAACTTAGGTAAGTAATTTATTTATTTCATGAATTTAGCAAACAGTGCTCGTATTATTTATTTTATAGTGGCGGCACAAAGTCTAGTGCCAGCCTTAAAAGTGACACGACTTACGAGCTATCATTATTAAAAAAATATATGGATGGGCAGTGCCTATGGCTCAGTGAGTAGGGTGCCAGCCCCATATACCGAGGGTGGCGGGTTCAAACCCGGCCCCGGCCCAACTGCAACCAAAAAATAGCCAGACATTGTGGCGGGTGCCTGTAGTCCCAGCTACTCAGGAGGCTGAGGCAAGAGAATTGCTTAAGCCCAGGAGTTGGAGGTTGCTGTGAGCTGTGATGCCATGGCACTCTACCAAGGGCAACAAAGTTAGACTCTGTCTCTACAAAACAAAAAGAAAAAATATATATATATAGATAAGAAAAAGGTTAAATCTTGGGCACCGGCAAAAATCACAACGGAGAACAAATGGTTATAGATATTTCATCATTTTGAAACAAACCATGTTCCATACAATAATGCACTAAAAATTGTGGGATACACACTGTCCTTACCAGGAACTAATACTGTGACTGAATGCATTTCTTCTACGGTAAATAAAGTGGGGACATCAGAAAAATCACAATTAAGTGTTGAGACTCAGAAAGCCATTTTATGTGTGAAATATAATTTAACAAATTCTTGTGAAAAATTTCATGACCTTTTAAACAATGACAGCAATCTACTAAAAAAAAATCACTCAAATGAGAAATATGCCAAATACAATACTATACATAATTTTTTTAATGTATTATATTTGTAAATTGTACTTATGTTGAAATTAAAAAATATATATTACAATACTATTTTTGTGTTCTATGAAAATTTTTGTTGCTCCATATAGACCAAATTTTTAATTAAGAACCACCCCCACCCCCACCCCACCCCCCATCAATGGTGTCCCACTTTACCAATGTTAAAATCTGGTCACCTTAGTGTATACAAGTATCATATATCACACAGAATTATTTTATTAACTAGTCAGGTGTTCCTTTAATTACTGCTTATACTTTCTCCCCCTTTAGAAAGCCATGCAATACTAAAAGTCTTTTATCAGCAGTAAGTTATATTAAGAGGCTTCCAAATTAAGGATTGCTCAGAAATACTTTAACTATACTATGACTAGAGATGAGAACGATGTCTATCAAGAGCACTGATTTTTTTGTGTGATTGCACTATTTTGGTGGGCCAAAGAAAATAAAATAGTATATACATGCAAGAAAAATTTTAAATTAGGGATGACTAATACAAAAAATAGCTTATTTTAAGAAGAAGCTTAGTTTAATTAAACAAGGATGGTAAGTATTTTTACTTAAAGATCACTGGATCCTCTCTAAAGGACACCTATCACAAAACAACAGAAGTAAAAACTCTATTCTGAAATGAAAACAATCAAGCTGTATTATGACGTGTGACCTATAAAGTAATGCCTATTAAAAACTTACCCATTGGCTCGGCGCCTGTGGCTCAACCGGCTAAGGCATCAGCCACATACACCTAAGGTGGTGGGTTCGAATCCAGCCTGGGCCCGCCAAAACAACAATGATGGCTGCAACCAAAAAATAGCCGGGTGTTGTGGTGGGCGCCTATGCTTCCAGCTACTTGGGAGGCTGAGCCCAGGAGTTGGAGGTTGCTGTGAGCTGTGATGCACTCTACCCAGGGAGATAGCTTGAGGCTGTGTCTCAAAAAAAAAAAAACTTACACATCTAAGGCAGCACCTGTGGCTCAGAGAGTAGGGAGCTGGCCCCATATACTGAGGGTGGCAGGTTTAAACCCGGCCCCCGCCAAACTGCAACAAAAAAT
This sequence comes from Galagoides demidoff, assembly GCA_963574575.1. NCBI lineage: Eukaryota > Metazoa > Chordata > Mammalia > Primates > Galagidae > Galagoides > Galagoides demidoff. The sequence continues at coordinate 6,205 of CAUYQV010074065.1, read as the reverse complement.
AGCTGGGTGTTGTGGCAGGTACCCGTAGTCCACAGCACTCTACCATGGGTGACAAAGTGAGACTTTCTCTTAAAAAAAAAAAAAAAAGCTCGGAGCCTGTGGCTCAATCAGCTAAGGCGCCAGCTACGTACACCTAAGGTGGTGGGTTCGAATCCCCAGCCTGGGTCCACCAAACAACAATGATGGCTGTAACCAAAAAATGGCCAGGCGTTGTGGTGGGCGCCTGTGGTCCCAGCTACTTGGGAGGCGAAGGCAAGAGACTCGCTTGAGCCCAGGAGTTGGAGGTTGCTATGAGCTGTGATGCTATGGCACTCTACCCAGGGGAATAGCTTGAGGCTCTGTCTCAAAAAAAAAAAAAAAAAAAAACTTACACATCTAAATGAGTTTTCACTCATTTAGAACAATCATTCCCAGAGACAATATATATTTCTAAAAGAATTCCTAAAATGTCTAAGAGATAACAGTAATATTGGAATAAGTTTTCCTTAATGAGGTGACCATATGAAGGATAATACCTACTTGGGAGTATATATATATACATATATATATATATATATATATATTTTTTTTTTTTTTTGAGACAGAGTCTCACTATGTCACCTCTGGTAGAGTACTGTGGCATCACAGTTGACAGCAACCTCAAACTCTTGGGCTTAAGCAATTTCCTTGCCTCAGCCTCCCAAGTAGCTGGGACTACAGGTGTCCACCCCAACGCCTGGCTGTTTTTTGGTTGTAGCTGTCATTGTTGTTTAGCAGGCCTGGGCTGGGTTTGAACCCACCAGCCCGGGTGTATGTGGCTGGTGCCCTAACCACTGAGGTACGAGCTCCAAGCCTTGTTTTTGTTTTTTTTTTAATTGAGACACAGTCTCACTCTGTCACCCTTGGTGACACCCTGTGATATCATAGCTCATAGCAACCTCAAATTCTTGGGCTCAAGCGATTCTCTTGCCTCAGACTTCTTAGTAGCTGGGACTACAGGTATCCTCCACAACGCTTGGCTATTTTTGTGTTGTTTAGTAGGCCCAGGCCAGGTTCAAATCCACCAGCCCTAGAGCAAGTGGCTGGCACCCGAACCATTGAGCTATGGGCACCCAGCCTGGGCTTTCTTTAATAAAAAAAGAAAAAAAAAATTTAGTCTTCTGACTCAGTTTAGATGTATTAACTTTGCATTTTACCTCAAATCCTTTTTGGAAAAAAAAAAAAAAGACAAAGTATGATTCCTATATAAAGGTAGTCTTGCTTTTAGGAGGCAGGAGGATCACTAGAGCCCAGGAATTCAAGATTACAGTTAGCTAAAATTGGGCCACTGTACTTCAGCCTGAGCAACAGAGTCAGACCCTGTTGCTCCTTAAAAAAAATTAAAAAAAAAAAAAGAGAGGAAGAAGTCTGTATAGTTTATTACTTTATAGTCAAAACTATAAATAATGAAACTTTTAGCTATGCAAACCAATTCACCATAGGCCCTGTGAAGTTCAGTTTATTCTACTCAAATTGTTAATATACAACTCAATGGATCTAGTATGAATTTATCACATTTCATCTTCACAACTCTCCAAGGATGTGAAATTGTGAATTGCTGAAGGGAATACAAGATGTTACAGCCTCTGTGGAAAACAGTATGCAGTTCCTCAAAACCTAAACATGGAATTAACTACATGATCTAGCATTTCCATTCTTGGGTATATACCTAAACGAACTAAAAGCAGGAACTCAGGTCCTTGTACACCAAGGTTCTCAGAAACCTATTCACAATAGCAAAAGGTGGCAATGATCCAAATGTCCATCAACAGATGAACAGATAAATAAAATGCGGTTAGGTGTGGCGGCTCACACCTCTAATTCCAGCACTTTGAGAGGCTGAGGAGGAAGTACCAATTGATGCCAGAAGTTCAAGACCAGCTCATCTCAAAAAACAAAAGTATCATATGCCTCCGATGTAATATTATTCAGCCTTAACAAGGAATAAAATTCTGATACATGCTACAACCTGGACAAACTTTAAAAACATTGTGCTAACAGAAATAAGCCAGACATAAAAACAAGTATTATATAATTCTACATTCATGAAATATTCAGAATATGCAAACTCACAGAGACAGAAAGCAGATTAGAGGTTACTAGGGACTGAGGGGAGGAAGGAATAAAAAGTCATTGCTTCATGTGTCTGAAGTTTCTGTTTGAGATGATGAAAAAGTCCTGGAAATGGAGAGTGACGAGCATTACACAACAGCGTGAATATACTTAACTATTGCCACTGAATCGTATACTTAAAAATAAGTGCTCTGACTCATTTGAGATGTCTATAGTGACAATACACCAATATCGTGAAATACTTCTGACTTTAAATTGTCTTTCTCACTCCTTTAAGCACCTCTAATGCTAATAAGTTTGGTGAGGATATACAATTGCTAACAGAAACATGATAAGTGCCCTGGACTCTAGTCCAAGTAAACACACCATGCAAAAAATGTTCACTTAAATGTCAAGTGAGTTGAATCCATTCCAATAACAATAAAACATGATCAGAGTTGCATCTACTTATGCATGAGAGGACAAATGATCAAAGGTCCTGAAATGCTTCTGCTGGTAGCAGAGTAATGCTCTGATTTACCAAACTAAGGAGGTGGTTTTTCTTAACTTCTTCCCTGTTGGTACTCTTTTCTTTTTTTTTTTTTTGAGATAGAGTCTCACTATGTCACCCTAGGTAGAGTGCTATGACATCACAGCTCACAACAACCTCAAACTCTTAGGCTCAAGCAATTCTCTTGCTCAGCCTCCTGAGTAGTTGGGATTACAGGCGCCCTCCACAACACTCGGCTATTTTTTTGTTGTAGTTGTCCTTGTCATTTGGCAGGCTGGGGCCCTGGGTTCGAACCCGCCAGTTCCAGTCTATGTGGCTGGCGCCCTAGCAGCTGAGCTACAGGCACCGAGCCCTCCCTCTCTTTTTTTTTTTTTTTAAGAGACAGAGTCTCACTCTGTCACCCAGCCTGCAGTGCACAGATACAGCCAACTATAGTCTTCAACAACCAGGCTCAAATGGTCTTCCTGACTCAGCCTCCCAAGTAGCTGGCATTACAAACTTGAGCAAGTAACTCCCTTATACTCATTAGAAACCAATCACTGTCATAAAGAAATATTTTTAATTTAAGTAAGAACTTGTTCTCTAAAAACCTACTGCAAAAAAATAACCTTTCATTGAAACACTGTTTTGTTTTCATGGAAACATAACCTGATGCTAAAATACCTTGTCATTAAAAGCTGATCAGAACTTTAACTTTCTATTAAGTTCATGATCATTTACAATACTTTAAAAAACTTAAAACAAGAATGTATACACTCATTGCTATCTGCCTACAATTCCACGTTTTTCCACAATACATGGGAGTGTAAATGACATTAACATTGATATTTTTCTCCTTACTCCTTAGATTTTTCCTTTACAGCTTGAGTATATTATATTCAGTATATTAATACTTTGTTTGGTATCACTACCAGAGGAAGAGAACTTGTTTCATTATACCAGTCATTTTATATACATCATTTCATTTAAACCATAAGTTTATCCCATCACACCCCCACATTTTTTTAATTAAATGAAGAAACCGAAACATATAAAGGCAAAGTAACATGCTGGTGGTCAGTAGCTAGTACAAGGCAGAGCTGGGATACAAACCTAGGTCTATCACTCTCTGAGGTGTTTTCCTCCAATCATACAGTCTCTACAGTAAGAATAAAAATATGACTGGACCTAAACTCATGTATTAGACCTATACGAAACAGGATTATTCTGGCTTTTTAAAAACATTGCTTCTAACATTCAGATTACTCTTACTCAACAGCTGTTGGCTAGCATTTTGCTTCTTGAAGAAACCACATTTTGCAGATTAGCAGTCTGTCAGATGGTGATCTGTCACCACGAAGAAGTGATATTAAGTACTTTATGTCACTCATTTACTCAGAAGAGAATGTCTCATTTGACACCTCAAAATAAATTTCAGGGCATAATATTAGAAAACTAAGTAACAGAACACTAAGATTAATAGAAGCCACAGGTCTGTTTATACCTATTTGCCACTTGAAAAATGGGCAAGACTTATATAGCCTGAAATATGCCAATTCTCTGTTTCCTATTTTCACTCCATTGCTCACTATTAGTCACAATAAATTCAATGATATAACATTTTTAGCAGTCTATGCAAATAAAATCTAAGAAATGAACAAATATTACAGATTACTTCCTTCATTTTTGCTCTCTCCTAAATTCAAAGACCTAATCTTAGATTGACTTTTTTTTCCTCACAGAATTTGGTTACATGAATTGCTTTTGTTTTTTACTTATTTATTTATATATTTTTGAGACAGAGTCTCACTTTGTTGCCCCTGGTAGAGTGCTGCAGCATCACAGCTCACAGCAACCTCCAACTCTTGGGCTTAAGCAATCCTCTTGCCTCAACCTCTGGGTAGCTGGGACTACGGTGCCCACCACAATGATCAGCTATTTTGTTGTTGTAGTTGTCGTTGTTTGGCAGGCCCAGGCTGGATTCAAACCTGCCAGCTCCAGTGTATGTGGCTGGCACCCTAGCAGCTAAGCTACAGGAGCCAAGCCAATGCCCAGCTATTTTTAAAGACAAGATCTCTCTTTGGCTCAGGCTGGTCTCAAATGCCTGAGCTCAGGCAATACACTCATCTCAGGCTCCCAGAGTAGCAGGCATGAGCCACCATGCCTGGCATGAATTGCTTTTAAACAGTTTGACTCAAAAGTTGTAAGTGTGACCATCACATGAACAGTGTACACTGTACCCATTAAGTATAAATTTACCCCTCCTCTCCTACCCCCTTCTACCTTACTTTCCAATGAGTTACTACCAAAAGTAGACAGTGGGTGTTGATTGATTAGTTACAATTTAATAATACATGTGGTGTTTGTTTTCCATTCTTGCAATACTTCACTTAAAAGAATGGTGGTGCCTGTACTCAGTGGATAGGGCGCCAGCCACATACATCTAGGCTGGCAGGTTCAAACCCAGCCAGGGCCAGCTAAACAATGACAACTGTAACAGAAATATAGCTGGGTGTTGCGATGGGTACCTGTGGTCCCAGCCACTTGGGGGCTGAGGCAAGAGAATTGCTTGAGCCCAGGAGTTGGGAGGTTGCTGTGAGCTGTGATGCCACAACGCTCTACTGAGGGTGACACAGTGAGACTCTGTCTCAAAGAAAAAAAAAAGAATAATCTCCAGTTACATCCAGGTTGTTAGAAAAGGTACTAGTTCACCATTTGTAGGTTGACTATCAATATCTTCTTTAGCTTGCTTTGTCCTCAGAATATGCTTAGCCTGACGTATCTGTCAGTCCCATATAAACACAAAAAAGCTAAAACAATGTACTAAATAAGGACCAAAACTACAAAATCCAGGATCTAAAAAAAAACTTACATTCAGGCAAGTTATATAATAATAAAAAAAACTAGAGTACCCAATAGATTTAATTTTAAGGGGTTCGGTGCCTGAGGCTCAAGTGGCTAAGGCGCCAGCCACATACACCTAAGGTGGCAGGTTCAAATCCAGCCCAGGCCTGCCAAACAACAATGACAGCTGCAACCAAAAAATAGCCGGGCATTGTGGCAGGTACCTGTGGTCCCGGGTACTTGGGAGGCTGAGGCAGGAGACTCACTTGAGCCCAGGAGTTAGAGGTTGCTATGAGCTGTGATGCCACGGCACTCTACCCAGGGGGATAGCTTGAGGCTCCGTCTCAAAAAAATAAGAGATTTAATTTTAAGGGAAAAAGCAGTCTCAAAAAAAAAAAAAAAGGAAAAGAAAAATAGTTACCTACAGATAAAGCCAAAATGCAAAGGACCAGATCCAGATATATTTCATGTGCAAAGAATGTTGCTAAAGTAATTAGGGGTAAGAGAGTAATTGTAAATTGTCTTGACAGGTACTTTTTATATAAAACATAGCCTACGCTTGCCCAGTGGTAAAGCTAACAATATAGCTCAGTATTATCTAAGTTCTTTTTTTGAGGCAGAGTCTCAAGCTGTTGCCCTTGGTAGAGCGCAATGGCATCACAGCTCACAGCAACCTCAAACTCTTGGGTGTAAGCGATTCTCTTGCCTCAGCCTCCCAAGTAGCTGGGACTACAGGCACCCTCCACAATGCCTGGCTATTTTTAAAGATGAGGTCTCACTCTTGCTCAGGCTGGTCTTGAA
>CAUYQV010074064.1:0-28540 GCA_963574575.1 Galagoides demidoff | reverse complement strand
AAAATGTAATAACTAAGAAGATGGAGTTCATTTCAGTTTTTACAAATGGCAAATAAATTTTAAATATATATAAAATAAAATGAAACTACCCTTTTGATTTATTTTTGGGCTTTTTTTTTTTTTTTTTTTTTTTGCAGTTTTGACCAGGGCTGGGTCTGAACCTACCACCTCCAGTGTATGGGGCCGGCGCCCTGCTCCTTTGAGCCACAGGTGCCACCTTACCATTAGGATTTAAATGTAACACTTATAATTGTTTTAATTAAATTTCTTATTAGGGGATAATTATAGCTTCAGACTAAGTTTGAGAAATAATATACCGGGTTCCCAAAATATCCTTTATCCAATTCCCACAGTCATAACTGTGTTAACGGGTTTTTTTTAATAGCACAACACTATAACTGGGATATTGACATTAATACAGGGAGGATACGGAACATTTCCCATCACCAGGAGGCTCAGTGGCCCCAAGTCATCCTTAAATAGCTACACTCACTTCTCACTCATCACCTTCCTCTCTTTAACTCTTGGTGATCATTAATCTGTTCTCCATTTTCCTTAGTGATTCTGTCATTTCAAAAATGTCATATAAATGAAATCATACAATTTGTCACCTTTTGGCATTAATCATCTTCTGCTCAGCTTAATTCTTTGGAGATTCCCCCAGGTTGTTGCAGGTCACAATAATGTGTTCTTTTGTATTGTTGTATAGTAGTTCACAGCACAGATGTACCACAGTTTCTTTAACCAGTCATCCACTGAAGGACATCTTAGTTGTTCCAAGATTTTGGATACTTTAAATAATGCTGTTAATGAACATTTGTGTATAACTTTTATGGGAATATAAGTCCATTTCTCTGGGAGAAACTCCTATAGGTGTAATTGCTGGATCATATGATAGTTGCATTTTTAGTTTTGGGGCTCATAGTGGGGTTCTTTGTAAGAAACTGCCAAACTCTTTTACAGAGTGGCTGTAGCATTTCACACTCTCACCAGCAATGTATTAGGGATCCAGTATCTCTATATCCTCCCAAGCATTCAATGTTCAATGTTACTCATTTCTAATCCTTAGGCATTTTGTTAGATACGTAGCAAACTCTCATTATGGATTTACTAGGTATTTCCCCAATGACTAATGTTGGAAACCCTTTCGTGTTATTTTTCATTTTTGCCATTTGTACATTCTATCCAATGAAAGGTCTCTATCATTTGCCAATTTTCTAATTGGTCCTTTTTCTGTTGTTATTGTTGGTGGTTAATGCATATCACTAATGTATGATTTTCATTGTTTGACTATATCTCCCATTATTTAATGGAGTATATCACTAGAAGACTAGAGCTTGTGATTCATCGAACAGTCCCAAAGTAAAATCAAAACTCAAAAGAAGGACGGAGGCTGGAGAAGGTGCTTATGGAGAGAAGCCGCTTGTCAAAATCTAACAATTGTCTTTCTTTTTTTTTTTTTTTTTTTTGAGACAAAGTCTCAAGCTGTCACCCTAGGTGGAGCACCGTGACATCACAGTTCACAGCAACCTCAAACTCTTGGGCTTAAGCAATTCTCTTGCCTCAGCCTCCCAAGTAGCTGGGACTACAGGTGCCCACCACAACACCTGGCTATTTTTTGGTTGTAGTTGTTATTGTTGTTTGGAGGGCCTGGGCTGGATTCGAACCCACCAGCTCTGGTATACGTGGCTGGCACCCTAGCGGCTTGAGCTACAGGAGCTGAGCCTGTCTTGCCTTTTGTGTTACAGGCGCAGCCATGTTCAGGGTTATTAAAATCTCCCAGCTTTGAATTATTTTGTTCATGTCTCCTGGGCACAGAGAGAAAGATTTCTCTAGGAAATATCAAAAGGAAAAACACAACTATACGACGGGATGCCTGCAGCTTCAATTTTACTTACTGCTGCCAAATTATTTTCCAAAATTCTTAGAGTAATTTGTGCTCCCTCTAAGAATGTACAAAATCCTTCATTGCTTGTTCAATAGTCATGGAAATCCTTGGTATTAACTTTTTAATTTTTGCTTAACACTTGGGTATGAAATAATATCTCACTGTACTTTTCATTTGTGTTGTGCTGATCACAGTGGTGGTAGAAGACCCATTTATATGCATAATATTCATTTGTATTTTCTGTTGGGTGTGATTCTCATTTGTGTCTACCGTCCTTCGTCTATGCATTGGCAATCTGCAAAAGTTCTTTATATGTGCGTACAAAGGCAGTCATTTTTTTTGGTGGCTTTAAGCACAGGTCAGGATGCTGAAATCAGGCACAGTAATAGTCAGGTTTTAAGAAGGGGGTAGAATCAAGACCAGAGATGGAGGAGTCAAAATTCACCCTCTTCATTTAAGATGGGAAGTAGCCAATATGGTTGGTGGTGGAAGGTAGATACAAGCGTTATATATAAAATACTTTAAAAAAATCATTTCAAACCATATTAATCAGCCAGTGATCCTCCTTGTGTATTATTTATATTATAGTGCCTTAACAGAGAATGTAGCACTCTTACAGCAAGCGAAGACACTGTATATTTTTTCTCGGTACAGACTTACTTATGAGTTGTGTGCAGCACTGTGTCACATTAAAGCTCTCTGTCCCTGAGATATGGTGATTATTTGAACATTTGTCATGTAAGGGAACAGCCTAATGTTTTTTTTAATGGAACATGTCAACAGATCTCAATGCCGTTCTTTTGCTTTAAAAACACACATCTTCGTTTTACTTGGCTGTTTCTTTGTCACGAATAACTCAGCCCCCTGACAACAGGCTGCTTTTCTAACATTATCTCCTAAGTGACAGACTCCTTCAGCCAGTTTAGGGGAAGCTCACAATAGCAGTTGGTGCTCGGAGCTTAATGCCTGACAGCATCTCATCAAGGTTCAGCTATCAGCGAGCACAGGCACAAAGTTCAACACACTCCCATCAAACCCACAGTGTGTGAAAGCAAACACGCTCAACAAGTTTTGGCATTAAGTTGAAGGGCATTTAGACAGAAGCACAATGAAAACCCTTGCTTAGAAAAGGAATCTCTCATGCATTTTTGGAATGATACTTGTATACATAGTGTCTAGTTGATTTTTAACAAAAGAGCCGAACAAATATTCTGAGCCTTACCTTTTCTCCCTTTCCTAAGCTTATCTTTCATGACGGATTAACAGAAAAATTTACCTAAAATTTGTCAAAGGCTTTGTAGTTTCCAAAGCACAACCTCACGTCTTATTATAGCATTTGACCATCCTGAAAACTATTTTGTAAGTCAGATTATAACCATCTTTTTAGGTATTATAGAGAAAGTAGTTTATAGATTGCAGAAGTGATTTGCTCAAGGTTGTGAGTAGGAAGTGGCAGAGCTTGGATTTAAATCCAAGTCTCTCTCTGCAGCTACATGGATAGATGATCTTTGGTCCCATCTAGAATCCCACTGTGATATTCTGTTGGCTAAATACCTTACACTCTGTGAAATAGGCCGTGTAGATCACAGTGTTTAGATCACTCTAGCACAAAGGAGAAAAATGCATCCAAGGCAAGAGTAACCCATGTGTCATGGGAAACAAGAAAAAGTCTTCTAGACCTTGAAACAGACTCTTTTAAATGTACCTGCCTTGAGAATACCTGATTTAAAGAAACTTTTCTCTCTATATCCTTGCATTGGGCCTGCAATCACGACCATCCTTTTCTCAATGTTTGGAACCTGCCCATTCCCAACATCATTAAGTTTTTATATTCCAGCCTCCAGCAGTTCCACATTAAGATGATGGTGATGCACGGACTCCAGCAAATACTAATGGAACCTTTTGACCAAGTGGCCAGAGATTTCCATCTCCAAAACCGGATAGAGTAGGGAACTTGCGGAGGGTCTGATAGGTAGGCAAACGCCCCTTTCTGCCGCAGGAAGTAGCTAAGAATGGTCATCATCCATTTTTCTTTCAAGATTTCAGGATTGCTTTTCCCTGAGGGGATAAGACGGGTCACTGACAAAGGGGCCTTAAGGGGTGGGAAGGAAACCTTATCTGTTGAACCAGGAAGTCTGGAGGGCCCATTAGAATTTGGGTATGAAGTAACCTAGGTAACCAATGACCAGTAGAAAGAGGTAATCAATGACCAATAGAAAAGGGCAACACTGCCTTGAGGTTCAGAGCAGCCAAGGAAAGACCTGCAACCAGTTTCAAATAGAATTTTTATGCTGGTGCAGACCTTTGTGCCTCCATCTCTCTCACCTTTTTTTTTTTTTTTTGGTATGAGAGGGATCCACTTCCAACTCTCTTTGGGGAAAAAAAAAAAGAGTAATCCCTATGTTTAGCAATAGCACTATCGGCAAAGGGAGTCTGTGTACGCTTTGGGAAGCTAGAACACATGGTTGCCTGAAAAGACAGCAAGGGGGATTAAAACTGAAGCAAAGGAATCAGACTCGCAACTAGGATACGTGTATGGAGAGAATCCACGCATTTGATATTTAACTTGCCTTTTGTACTCTGAGTTATAGACTTACTCTCTAATTTTAATTCCCTTCCTATGTTCTAAAATTTGAATGAGGTTCAACTCTTCTGTGAAATCTATGACACGCACATAAGCCTCGTATTGGTGTTTTCATTTGAATTAATAGATGGGGCCAAAGGGAAATGTGGTTTTCCTCCCCTCGAACCTTTACTGAAACAACACGATGATGATTGTAGCAGATCATCAAGCCGTGGGTCTCAGAGTCCCAGACAGCAACTAGAACAGAATAATCAATGGCCTAAACTACTGTTGGGAGTTGCAGAGAAAAGTACACACTTCTGAGAAGCCGCTTTTAGTAAACAGCTCAGTGGCGGATGTAAAAATAATCTCAGAAATATTAGACACTGCTAAGATGTCTCAAAGAGGGAGAGGAGGTGGCCCTTCTTATTGAATATAAATTTCTGCAAAGGTGATGATTTTGTTTATTCCACTCCTCCTGCCTATTAATGTGCTTCTAATTTTCCTTCATTCAAAATAACATGAAGATGCTTCAAGCATTCCTAGTGATTTAAGAAATATTAAGAAAGAGTAATATACATATATGCAAAAGAGCACCAATGCATCATTTCAATTTTTAATTATTTTCACAAATTTTACCTTTTATAGGATTGGTTTTTTTGTTGTCATTATGAAAAATATATCGCATGAAATGCTGCTTATCTTCATGAATACATATATAGGCCAAATGTATTCCTAGATGTATTGGTAGGAAATTACATGGAAAAGCAATTAGTAACTTCGCCTTCTCTTCTCCGTGCCCAGAATTTCACATATTTTCAGAGAGATAATCCGAGAAGGTACAAATTGACAAATTGAGTGCTCTGCCTTATATAATGATTCTGATCCTAGACCTCCACACTGAAGTTCTTAAGTTTAATAGAACTTTTCTGAACTGTTATCTTTTAAAACAAGGCGATTATTTCAGAAACAGAATTTTAAGTAACTTGCATTACGTGTGTGAAAATTGCTTAAAATATGGAGCTCTCGCTTCCCAAGAGATCTAAGAAAATGGAAATGACTTTGTACTAGGTAGTATAGATCTGTCGGTCATTCTGAACAAGGCCCTTCCACTAATCTACTTGTTCTACTCACTATTTGGCTGTGTTTACATTAATAAAATTTTCTACGAAGTGTAACAGTCTCTAAGCTGCTGGGAAAACAAAACAACAACAACAACAAAACCCCAGCATTTGTGGCTGAAAAGTTTGGAGGAAAAAATTAGGAGATTTTCAAGTGAGCAACATATATTCAAAACTTCTAACAAGAGACGGATACTACTTCTTAGCCGAAGATAAATTATCTGGCACTCCAGGTCAACGCATTACCCTTAATTGTTCTACAGAGAATAAAAACATTTTTAAAGTACTGAGTTATCTGTTTAAAACTATTGTATGAGTTTTTTCCAAATGATGTTTATTGCTAAATGAAGAGTAGTAATAAAAAGAGCATAAATGGATTCTAAAATCACTAACTGTAAATCTGTAAAAAATAAAACTGTTCACGATCTCTCCGCATCTAAGTAAACACAGTAAATTGCAAAAGTTTACTTTATATGTTTCTACCATATTTTTTTTTGTTGTTCAAATGGGGAAATAATGAATAGGGAAATTTTTTTCTACTAATTTTTACTGTTTAGGTTTTAATGTGTTGTCTGCTTAGACATTTTTTAAAAACCTCAAACACAATGCTTAGCAAAAGTTCAGCTTCTTGAATGCCATTTACATTATCATTTTATGCTTTTCAATAGATATGTGCATTTTACGTTTTATATCCTTTTGATTATAAAGAGAATTTAGTTCTAATTCTAAGGAACCAAACAACGTTATTAATTTCAATGTTCTACTTAATAATTTAGGGATTTTCTGAAATACAATTTAAATAAAATGCCATAAAGACAAAAGAATTTTGTCACAATTCTCATATCATTCATAAGCCATATGCACCTCTAACTTCCAGATTTTATTTGCTGAGTGACCCCCAGTGACGTCAAAGAGTCAAGATAACCCATTAAAAATATGACCCTTAAAATCCTCAGGGCTCATGAATCCTGATGAAAAGAAATCCTTGAACTCACATAAAAATATTATTTTACCCTTCTTTTTAACCTCAACTTTCTATGTCACTCCAATTGCTAACTCTCAGAATAATGATCCATCAGCTCCTAAATCTGACGAACGAAGTACACTCTTTTGCCACCAACCAGTTAGCTTAAGAGGGTAATGCAATGGAAAATGATCATCTGTGGATGTAGTAAGTGGTGATTTGTGAATGGAAAATAACATTTGTCAGTATTTGTAACCCATAACAAAATCTGTGATGAGTCATTCACAGAATTTTCAATGGCATCACCTTGATACATGTGATCTGACAAATAAATCCATAAATAGATGGTCTGATTTATAAAAAGAACAGCTATTCATCCAAGTCCACTTTTCATAGCTTTCTATTTTTTATCCTTGAGGGAATGATAGTGACTACAACATGATATAAAGCTTTAAATTAGGACCACAAAAAGAATAATTTTGTATAGAACATAGATTCTTTCCAGGCTGCACTGGTAATCCCACCATCAGCTCCTACTCAAAGGTTTCTCCACGTCTTCCACTTTGAAAACTCCTTTTATTATATGTTCGCATAAGTTTCTCCCCATTTATACTGAATATTAGAAATCAGTTTTAAAAAGTAGAAATCAGTTTTTCATTCTGAATTTTCCCAAGAAATATTTTATGTGCCTACAATGAGCCTTTCACTATAGAGGACACAGAACTGAACTGTACCAGTGCCCTACCGTTAAGCTAGTAGTAGAATGAGACAAGAACCAGAAGAGAGAACTTTTAAGCTGAGTCTAGAAAGATGCTGAGGATTTAGATATGCTAAGATATGAGAGAGAGAAAGGAAGGATGGGGAGGACAGAGGCATTCCAAGAGTAGAAAAGGGCATGGATTTAACAAAGACCCAGGTAAGAAAAAGCCACAGATAAGAGCAGAGAAGATCATATGTACACGGATCATGTAGTTACATTTGCTCATATTTTAAGGGAAAAACTAAGTATAGTGATGGTGTTATTTACAAGTTTAGAAAGCTTGCTCTCTGAAAAGATAAAGAATGGTGTCCCTTAGAAGATAAATAAGGTTCTCAGGGCATGACAGATGGGACTTGGAGACAGGCACATAGAGGGCATAGCATTCACTACTAAGGAGGGCAAGTATGACCCCTAAGGGGCCAAAAATTGGTTTCGGAGGGGAAAATGCTTATAATCATAATGGTTTGTGGCCTTCCAAAGCTTAATGTTACCCATAAAAATCTTATTCTTCAATATATATTTAAAATGGTTGAGTTTTCCTAAGTGTCACATGAGCAGCATTGATGTGGAGTTCTTAAAAATTAAATTAAAAAGTATATTAGGGGCAGTGCCTGTGGCTCAGTGAGTAGGGGACCGGCCCATATAACGGTGGCAGGTTCGAACCCGGCCCCAGCCAAACTGCAACAAAAAAATAGCTGGGCATTGTAGCAGGTGCCTGTAGTCCAGCTACTTGGGAGGCTGAGGCAAGAGAATCACCTAAGCCCAAGAGCTGAAGGTGGCTATGAGCTGTGACACCACGGCACTCTACCGAGGGTGACAAAGTGAGACTCTGTCTCTAAAAAACAAAAAGTATGTTAGACATTCATGCTCAGGATGTTGGCAAGTACATTGGAGAAAGTCTCTTGATCGATTATTAAATCTTAAAGTCATATCAGGAGAGGTAGCCAGTGTCTGCCTATTGGTTGCTGCTGAATTTAAATTAAATTTAATTTAATTAATCATTAGTAACTCCTACTAATATTGTTTATACTTGATTTTAGTCATTTAATGCATAATTTGGACTATGAAAATTAAATGAAAAATTTATACTTCTCATATCACAGAAGCTATCTAACTCACCATTATCTCCATTGCTACAACAGAAAATAATATCAATGTCTGAATGATATCTAGCAGCTAAGTAAAAATTTGTTTTCTCACATCAAGCAAAAAATAAAAAGTCAAGCTCATTCCAATTACTTGGATTTTATTTTAAAGATTTAATTTAATGTTTCAATTATTTTCAATTGTTTTTCTTTTGCAGTTTTGAATTAGTTTTCAATTCAATTACATTGCTATTACTAGTGTTTATACAAATTGCTAAATTGCATAAATGTGATATATGGCAATTTATTTAATTTAAATACACTATATTAGATATTAATAAAAATGGCTACAAAATTAAGTTAAAGCTAACATTAAGTTAATAAGCCAGAAACAAGTAAAATTACAAAAACAATAAAAGCAGTATTGTCTTAAAGTGGAATCACAGTTATCCAATATGTAAATGTATAATGTAAACTACAAAAGGCAAAATAAATGCTTAGTTTATTATTATCACTAATATTATATCCTTAGCTACTTTTGATAATCGGTAAAGTGAGGGTCCACTGAATACATCTTAGGTACATCTTAGGTTTCTCTACTTTTATGCTTTCCAGAAATGCACTCACGCCCTTCTTTTTCCATTTATCCAAATTCCACTTGTCTTTCAAGAGCCAGTATTAATTTTTCTTACTTCCTTTAACTATTCTTTGTAAATATTCTAATAATGTTGAATTGTTTACATGTTACATTATTTGCTCTACACAGCTAACATTTAACTGTGGACTATCTGTACAGTCACCCTTCAATTCAATTTAAAAATGCAGTCAATACTTACTCATGCTGGCCCTGTGCTACACGCTAGAGATAGTACCTTAAGCAAGGCAAGAGCAGTTTACGACTCACGAAAGCTTGCTAGAGACTGAACTTTCTACGTAGATAGTCACCATACAGTGCAGAAATTGAGGGACAGAGACCCAGTGACTTGGGATCACGCTGCCCTTTGATTCAAACCCATTCCATGCACCTCAGAACTACAGCACAGAAAGACATAAGTTACCTTTTCAGAAAGGACAACTTCAGAAAGAGGACAATTAAAAATCAAAGAACGTTTGGGTTCCAATGGGGCAGTTCTTACAGCTTCAGAGACAAAGACTCAGGGGCATGCCCATTCTAAACTCATAATCCCCATAGCATTAGTGAGTGTCATTAGGAGAAACTCATTAAATATCTGTTGCATGAATGGAAAAAAGGGTGAAAGGGGTTGGAATTGAGCTAGAAACTCAGTACTTGCAGAGGATTCACTTGTAATCCTAAATCAAAGGGACTGATAGTTAGAGATAGTCTAAGTTAGTGCATAGAATATCCCAGCTGTCCAGCTTCTCTTTATTGTATCATTCACATCATGTTATCCACAGTGGGTATCCTCCATTACATCTTCTTATTTAATGTACCTTTGCTAAGTCACAGTTATAGATTTTTAAAACTATTTTAATAATTTATGCTAATTTAATTTCCTTCTAACTCATTCTTTACTCGTCGACATTAAAATGCCGTGAAAGCCCAAGAGCTTTTTCTGACACAATGAATTATTAGAAAATATCCCTGAGTCCTTAGAAGATATGTAGACATACACTAATCTAGAAAATGTAAGTCAAAGTCTAAATTTATTTTTCATTGTTACAAAGTAGGTTTTAAATATTTGGTGTAATTACAATTCTCTCAAGGATTACAAACAGGATTTTTTAAATATTTATCTCTTACAGAGATAAGCTAGATAAGATTATTGCCACTTAATTGCTTATCTTGATAATATATAAGAGGGTAAATCTTGAGGGCTTTATTTCTACTCTGATTCTGTGATCCATAGTTGGTAAAACAGATCTCCAATCTTGTGGCAGCATCTGAGTCAAGGATGTGATTCAGTTAGAGGAATCAGCCCACTAATAAACAGTCCTAAAGTGTTCTGGTTAAAGCATATGTTGCCAACTGCATAGAAAAGGAACAGAGTAGGAGTTAAAAAGTAATGAATGAGAACTTATAGATTCCAAAAAGAATTATAGTCATGTGTTGAAGACTATTATAATTTTTCAGGCAATGTCCTAGAAAAAATGAGAAGAGAAAATAGATGTGGCACGATTGATGAGAAATCTATTTAAAACAATTAAAATTAAAATATTATCAGCAAATAAGCAAATGTTGACCTGAAATTGACTGGCTCTCCATATCTCTACACAGAACAGTTCTGTATACAGGTGAACTGTATACAGGTGAACTGCAACCATGAACTTCTACAGAACTTCTACAGTGAGGCTCCTGATACCAGGTAAGCCACAGTATTTTTTTTCTTCTCTTCCTTTTCTCTCATTTTATTAGTAGATAAAAAGGCAATGGTTGTGACTGCTTGTGACTTTTGAAGAGACACTTCTAATCTGGGTGACGAATTTCTCACTATATTAATCCACTAGCAGCCAGTTTGGAAGTTGCTGACTCTACCTGGCTGCAGGCCTGATGTCTAGTTGGCTGAAATAGCTCTTTGCTGTGGCAGCATTGAAGTCCATTTACACTTAGTTTGCTCCAGATTTAGTTCTGATAGAATGAATGTTCTCTACAGTGATTTTCTGGGTCTCCAATATTGGAAGCTAGAGTTGCTTTTTCATTTAAGAAATTTCTATTCATACAAGGCATATTCATGTTTCTTAATAAATAATGGTAAGCACTAGCTATATAACATAGATGCCCTTATAAAATTAAAAAGTTCTCTAGGCTCCTATAACAATATAATTTTCAAAAGAGTACTAACATGAACAGAGGAAATGCACCTTCATTTTTACTAACCACAACTAAAAGGTTGTATTTTCTTCAATTTATGAATACAAGCAACATACCATAAGTACCAGTAGTACCTGTGGTTTTGTCATTAATAGTAACAACTGATATTTCAGTATGACTTTACAGTACTTTGACTATCTCAAAAAGTATAATTACTCTATCAAAACTTTGAAATCACAGTAGTTGTTTCATCCTCCATTAAATCTTATTTAACGTACTTTTGCTAAGCCATAGTTATAGATTTTAAAAATTATTTTAATAATTTATGCTAATTTAATTTGCTTCTAACTCATTCTTTACTCATCAACATTAAAATGCAGCTATTGCCAAGATACTACTAGAAGAAAACACAGGGAAAATGCTTCATGACATTGAACTTACTTGGATAAGACCTCATCATCACAGGCAACAAAAGCAAAAATAGACAAATGGAAATACAGGAAACTAAGTAGCTTTATCACAGCAAAGGAAACCATCAACAAGTGCAGAGACAACCTACAGAATGGGAGAAAAACAGTTAAAAACTACATTACTGACAAGAGGTTAATGTCCAGAATATACAAGGAACTCAAACAACTCAACAGCAAAAACACAAATGATGTCATTTAAACAATGGACAAAGCCATTAACAGACATTTCTTAAAGGACATACACACGACCACTGTGTATTTGAAAAAACATTTGACATTGCTAATTATCAGGGCAATGCAAATTAACACCAACACCACAAAGAGATAGCACCTCAGTTCAGTTAGAATAGCTGTTATCAAAAAGACAAATAATAACAACTGTTGATGAGGATGTGGAGAAAGGAAACCCTTACAAATAGTTGGTGAGAATGTAATTTAGTACAGCATTATAGAAAACAATATGGAGGTTCCTCAAAAAACCAAAAAGAGAACCACCATATGATCCAGCAATCCCACCATATGATCCAGCAATCCCACCGTATGATCCAGCAATCCCACCGTATGATCCAGCAATCCCGCCGTATGATCCAGCAATCCTGCCATATGATCCAGCAATCATACCATATAATCCAGCAATTCCACCATATGATCCAGCAATCCCACCGCATGATCCAGCAATCCCACCACATGATCCAGCAATCCTGCTGTATGATCCAGTAATCCCACTACTGGGTAGTCATTCATAGGAAATAAAACGAGCATGAAATGAAATCTGTATTGTAATGTGTATTGCAACCCTCCTCACAATAGACAAGATGGGGAATCAACCTAAGTGTCCAATAATACTAGTCATACAAAGAATGAAATTCTATCATTTCCAATAATCTGTATGAACCTAGACGATACTATGTTAAATGAAATATGCCAGACAAAGAAAGAAAAATACTGCATGATCTCACTGTGTAGAATCTAAAAAAGTTGATCTCACAGAAGTAGAGCTTAGAAGAGTAGTCACAGGAGAGTGGGGAGGGAAAGGAGGAGGAGAAATTAGGGAGAGGTTTGTCAATGAGACAAGGTTATCCTTAGAAAGAATGCCTCCTGGTGTTCGATTGCACAATAGGGTGAGTATAAACAAAAGTAATTGGTGGGACCACGCCTATGGTTCATCTTACAAGGGTACATGTGAATCTTTCTAAATGTAAAATATCAATGTCTTAACACAATAACTAAGAAAATGACATAAAGGCTATGTTAACCAGTTTGATGAAAATATTTCCAATTGTATATAAAAACAGCACACTGTACCCCATGACTGTATTAATGTACACAGCTATGATTTTTAAAAAATGTAAATTTGAAAAAAAAAAGCCCCAAATGTAATTTATTCTGCATTTCAAAATAGCTAGCAGAGAAACTTTTCAATGATCTTACCAATAAGATCAATAATCAATGTTTGGGGTGATAAATGTGCTAATTCTCCTAATAGGATCAATACACGATGTACACATATGTATACAAATATTGCATTGTACCTGTATTGTACTGTGCCATTATTATGGGTCAATTAAAATAATTTTAAATATAAAATGCAATTTTCAAATGTTTGAATAGTACAGGGTGGCCACAAAGTTCATGGAGAATTCTAAACTACACAGTATTTTAAACTGCACACCAACTTTATGGCCACCCTGTATTAGATATGAGGGAGAATTATCCAGATAAACATGGTTACTATTACCAGATGTTGGCAAATAAAGTTAAAAAACAAACAAATCTGCTGAAGTTGATGAACCCAAAGTAGATGCTTCTCATCTATGACATATGTGGAACAGGCTTGTGATGCATTTAGTATGCAGAAATGAATACCTTTATTTTGAGTCATTTCAGAGTCACTAGAAAACTTTGATGGACAGACGGACAGTAATCTCTCTGCCCCCTGTGTACCACAATCATTAAAATTCTAATAGCATGAGAGCAGTGTGGTAACCATAGACAATGAAGTGAGAGCTGGCTTTTAATACAGACTATTCAACTTCTTATTTATGTGACCTGTGTCTCAATTTTGTAGCCCGTAAAATCAGGGGAAAAAAAGTATCTTTCTGGCAAGTTTATTTTGAAGATTAAATGAGTTAATTTAGGTACAAGACTTAGCATAGTGTAAGGAGGGGGGAGAATTAGTAAGATAGAAACAATAGCATCACTAGTAGGAGTGGAAATGGAAGCACAATAGCAGGAATAGAAGTGATAATATCATTCTTTAGAGCTGGTCACGGTTCTCTTACAAAGCAAAAGCTCCCAGGCTCCTGGGATCAATTAAATTAAGGTGTTAACATCTTACAAGAAAACTTTTTTTCATGACAGAAGAGATTCTAGGGGCCCTAAGTATTTGGGAGTCCTACTGGAAAGCACAAGGTGTTCCAAACGTCACCTCTGAAGTCACTATACATAGGAAAAATGAGAAATTATAGCTCAATGTACCTTTATTAACAAAACTTATGAAGTATTCTCTATGGATTGGTCACTGGTTTTTGTTTTTGTTTTTTTTTTTAAAAACAGGGTCTTGCTTTATTGCCCTCAGTAGAGTGCTGTGGCGTCACACAGCTCACAGCAACCTCCAACTCCTGGGCTTCAGCAATTCTCTTGCCTCAGCCTCCTGAGTAGCTGGGGCTACAGGCACCTGCCACAATGCCCACCTATTTTTTTTGTTGCTGCAGTTTGGCCAGGGCTGGGTTTCAACCCACCACCCTTGGTATATGGTATATGGGGTTAGCACCCTACTCAATGAGCCACAGGCACCGCCCATATTGGTCACTTTTGTATAAAATTTGTAATGAATATTTTGCAAATAAAGGTAGTGAAACAATTCTGAAAAAGCAGATAAGGTTCTGGTGCTAAAAGTTTGTTTAATTGGCTTATAATTCAGAATCCATATGAAAGTCTTTGAAAAATTAATCTCCTTCCCCCAGATTCTAGGTATCCTCCATATCTATGTTCTCTATATCTTTAAAAAAAAAATGAATAAAATACCAGCAATGTACCTGAAAGGATATAGGATATCCAATAGGTTGGAGACATCAAAACTAGCTTAATATGTCTGGCCTACTCCAATAGCTGTTAGCCCATGCACATGCATTATTAATAACTATAGGCTGAGTACCTTGTTGTGACCCTAAGGCCCTGATCTCCATCACTGCAGGAAGGAACCAGGCGTGATGTGGATTAGAAGTACAAGCTTGCAGAAGGCAGGCTAACCTTGAGTGCAGGGTAGCCCAGAGCCCCGTCTGCAATGGCTATTTATAAGGTTATACACAACAGGTGTGGAGAGTTAAGGTAATTACATATGAGGGCTGCATGGTAAGGACTGCCCCGTGCTCTTTCCTCACCTGTTCTTTCCCCACAACCCCCATGAAGTACTAAGCATCAATGTTTAACACATGCTTACTAGTGAGTGACCAGTCTTATCTCATTCCAGAACACTGAGTTACTTGGGGGATTGCCCCCAAGTCACAAAACATCTCCAGGCTTGCCAGGAGATGGTCCTGTTCTCAGCGTTTCCTTTTAATGTGCTAAGAAGCAGTAACTGTCCTTTGCAAGCATGGTGTCCATTCCTCTACAGTACATAGAATCTCCAAAATACAAAATGCTTGAAAATATAAAACTTTTTGAGAGTTGACATAAGTATCAAAATAAAGGCTCGTTGGAGAACGCTGGATTTTGAATTTTCGGTAACAGATGCTCGGCCTAGAGTTGTAAGTCTTCCCTCATTAGGTGGTGATGAGCTCATGGGCGGGGGAGGTGATGGAGCAGCTGGGAGGGTTGGACAGTGCTGACCTGTCACTCTGTTGACCTTAGACACAACTGAGGCTTACTGTTCACTAGACTGAAGGTTAAAGCAGACCCAGAATGACCTCAATCTTCTAAGGAACTATGGAAGTTGGCCGTTCCTTTGGTTATTTGATATTCCATAGCCTATTGAACGAACTCTCTCTTGTCATATTAAATACAGAAAATGTTAGATAGAATTGAGTTAAGGAGAAGAGCCCTAAAATCAGAAGTTAGAAAAACTGGATTCATATCTTAACTTTTTTCTGATTAAAATACTATTTGAGCAAGAAATATAACTTCTTATAACTTCTTATTCTTAATGTCCTTCATCTGTAAAATGAGTAGCATAGATTAAATGTATTTCAAAGAACCCCACCAGCTCTAAAATTCTCTGAACCACTAAGCAAGATAAAGCAATGAACTAACTTAATTATGGTCTTTCAGCATAACTAGGTTGCTATATCAGGAGGACTCTCCTGAAATACATTGTTTTTCTCCACTTCTGGCTTGAATATATTATGTTTTCTATCATGGCTGCATAATGGATGGTCCTGAATGCCTTCAATTAAATATATTCAAATTCCCTAAAGCGTGCAGTCATCTTGATTAAAATATCAACAATTTATTACAGATGGAATAGTTCCAAAAGAGGATAATGCTCTTTCTTTAGGTAGCAGGTGTTTCTGCATTTTATTCAAATGGTTAGCTGAAAAGATGCAGAGAGCTTTTGTTTCTTGTGGAGGCTAGACAGAATTTACCCCATGAAAAGAAATTGTTAAAACAAAGTAAACTTTAAAACTCCCCCAACATTCTTTTTAGCATTTGAAATCTACATGTTAGTCATCATTAATTAACTTCATCGGAAAACAAGTTACTAAAAAAATAAGTAAAATAGTGGCAGTAAGTGAGTACATTTGAATATGAGTTAACTTTTATGTTGTAGAACCCTATTCTGCTTCTGAGTTCTTGTTTTGATTTTTGCTTTAAATCTTAGGAGGTGTGAATAGCAATGCATTTAAATTTAACGAGAAATATAACAGTTACCATCAATGAGTTACACAGTAAGAAGTAGGGAAAAATGAGAAAAGTTATCAAGAAAAAGCATATTATTTCAGAAATGAACTTCTACAAAATTAAGAAACATACATGGCCTAGTAAGTTAACACAGATTATTAGATGGTTAATATTCAACCCGCCTCCTTAGAAAGACAGAAACCAAACTGTGTAGCCGTCTAATCTTAATTTCAGAATATCTGAGTTCAAATTCTAGTTTAGCCACTCACTTGTCACAGTGAGCTTTTAATGTTGCACAGTGAAGCCTTTTAAATGAAGGTAGTAGAACAGAGATCACTGCTGGTTCTCTCAAAATGTTTGGCTTGGCCCACGCAGCTCACTAAGCGAGAACTAGCCCTGCATCTACCTGGTAAACTATCTGATCCCATACAAAACTATCTGTATTTTTTTTTTTTTTTTGAGACGGAGCCTCAAGCTATCCCCCTGTGTAGAGTGCCATGGCATCACAGCTCATAGCAACCTCCAACTCCTGGGCTCAAGTGAGTCTCCTGACTCAGCCTCCCAAGTAGCTGGGACCACAGGCGCCCGCCAGAACGCCCGGCCATTTTTTGGTTGCAGCCATCATTGTTGTTCGGCGGGCCCAGGCTGGGGAATCAAACCCGCCACCTTAGGTGTACGTGGCTGGCGCCTTAGCCGATTGAGCCACAGGCGCCGAGCCAACTATCTGTATTTTTAGAAATCTATATTATTTCTTCTGGAAAAGCTGAACCACATCATTTCAGAGTCAGTTTTGTGTTGCTGCTTTTTTTTTCTCGTTTATGCAAATTTCAAAGGAAATTAAAAAAATCAACTTCCCAATAACATATTTTTTCGTCTTACTGTTATTTACCCATTACCTTGATTAAAGATACAAAAACTGCATTTGTTTTAATTGCATTTCCCTAAAGAAAAGTAGCCCTCCTGTGACTGTAAGTAAGAAATACGGGGAAAAAACGTTAAATGATTTTCTCTGCTGTCTGTTCTCTTAGAGTTTCCCTGAATTTAACTCCTTCATTATAAGAGTAGTTTGGGAATCACATATCTTCATTCTATTAGTCATTTTGTTTTCCTAAAAATAACTATTTTGTGCAATCTATACAGATCTCAATAAAATGGAATCTCCACTTCATTACTAAAGTCAGCATGGAACACCTGGGCCTGCGGCTGGCAGGTGAACAAATGAATTTTGTATATAGATAGATATATGCGGATTGAAGTGCCCATGTTGTCACTCACTGGACATTTAGCCCTAAGATGGTGAGACTTCTTTATCTCATTAGTAAAATGATGCTCACCTTATTTAACTCAGGGACGTGCATTAAGCATTAAACAGTAGAAGTGTTGGTTGTCAATAAATAGTATACCCTACTACAATGAACACATACGGCTGTAGTGATCTTTCATCAGTATCACCCTGTATAAACTGTTACCATTAAATCATTGTTCACTGATTGCGTGTTGTATGTTTGATGATATGTATATATTTCAGATTTAGATTACTGATTCTTCAGATTAGATGTGAGTGTCACACTGTCATGCATAAGTGCTCTTCCTTTTCAAGAGTTTCCCTGAATAAGAGCTGTCTCTAGCCCAGCAGTAGCCTTTGGGAGGACACCACTTCCTTCTCACTTCATCCAGTAGTCCCTTCTCTACAGATCTGAGAAGGACCTATAAAGATTCAAACTTCAATGCCTTGCTCTCAAGATTTTGTAATCTATTTGAAGGAATGGAGTAAGTCCCAGTGAACAGCCAGTGAGCAGGAATCATTTCTAGACCCATGAGGGATGCTCAGAATAGTAATCATGGTGATAGGCAGAAGCAGTCAAGGGAAGTTCTGCAAAAGGCTGAATCTTTGAGGGTGTGTCGGGCTTGGTGTGGAGGGGAGACCCCAAAGAGGCCCTTCCTGAGGATATGCAGAGGGGTCTGAGCCAAAAGTAACACATGCATTCACTGGGAACAATTTCTGAAGAGTGAAGAAAGAAAGAAATCAAAGGCAGGATCCTTGCCCCTACTGGGCTTACCATCTGGTTAAGAAGCTTTCAAACTAATGAGTACGGTGAAAGCCAGCACAGTGCCACACAGAGAAGTCTCAGAACTACTTTGTAATGATGATCAAAACTATGTATCATATTAATCACCCCAATGAAGCAATGGCCCTAAAATTCTTGAAAATAAAATCAAGAGACGTATATTTCTACATAATCAGTGTGATTAAATAAGAGAGAGCACATGCTTTTTAAATAAATGAGGATTTTTCTTTTTTGTATAGTAAGAAGATGGGGCTTTAAAATTCTGTTCAATTCCCATATAAATCAATTAGGGAACCACAGTTCTAAGACTTGGTAGGAAGGCAGCTAATGCCTCCAGTTTCATTTTATATTTTATAGTAGCGGAAAGTTTGCTACTGTAATATAAGATGGTTGAAATATAAATCTGAGCGAAGCAAATAATAAAAGCAAAGCCCCCAGAACAGCACAAAATCCCCCCATGCTGCACACCACGGAATCAAGAATCACATTCACAGAGTCCTAATAAAATGGTCCTGTAACAACTGTAAGCATTATATTTCAGAAAGTTTCCGTAATTAAATATGAGCATAAATCACTGTGGCTCTCTGCTGCTTGTATTTTATTAGGCAGGCTTTGCTACATCATTATAAAAGCATGGAAGAGCCCTAAGTTACCAAGTCAATTTCGATTTACGATAAAACATAGACTAAACAGCCATAAGCGATTCAAACCTACAAGCTCTTTGCGATTCAACTCACACATTTTCCATCAGTGCCAGGGCACTTAAACCCAGCTCATGTGTGATAAAACAGCAACAGTCTCTACAGCGTGTTTTAAACTGAAAATATGCTTTCTTAGAAATTTAACTAGAGTCTCAAAATAGACGCACATATCCACACCCACCCCTCTTTTTCCCTATTGTTTTAACTTGCTATACAGCACAGGTATTTGAACTAAGTTTCATTAGTATTAGTATTTACTTTGTTATTTTGTTCCCCAAACACTGTCACTTTGTTATACTAAATGAAGGCTCTGACAGAAACATCCAATAAGTCCTCAGTGAGAAAACACATTACTGTGTCACAGTTAATAAGCCGTTCGATGTAATCATACCTTGATCATTCTGCTGAGGGGTTCAGCCCTTTGCACAGTCAGTGTTCTTACAACCAGACTGTCTATTATAAGATCCCTTAATGATCGCTTATGCTTGAGGAAAAATGGATAGTTGCTCTCTTGTCAGATGCAGGAATCTGGTTTTTTGTTTTTGTTTTTGTTTTGTTTTAAGACAGAGTATCATTCTGTTACCCAGGCTAAGGTTCTAAGGCCTCAGCATAGCTCACAGAAACCTCAAAATCCTGGGTGTAAGCAATCTTCCCACCTCAGCCTCCCAAGTAGCTGGGACTACAGGAGCTCGCCATAATGCCCATCTAGTTTTCCTATTTTTAGTAGAGATGGGGTCTTGCTCCTGCTCAGGCTAGTCGCCAACTCCTGAGCTCAAGCAATCCTCTCACCTCAACCTCCCAGAGTTCTAGGATTACAGGTTGCACCACCCCACCCAGCAATCTGTTATCTTTTATTGAAAAAAAAATATGGAAGAAAACAACTGAGTAGAGAGAACAAATTTGTGTGTCATAGATTATTGTGATTCTATAAATGGAGTCTCTGGGATTCAGCCATGAGCACAGGATGTGATGTTGAACCCCAAGCTGGTTCTCATGCTCCAGAGCTTACCAAATCCCACAGTTCACCCTCTCACATGGAAAGGGGCTTCCTCTGGCCAAGTGAGAAGAGTTATGACAGGCTCCCAGAGGTCACGTGCTACCTGTCAGAACCCTCATAAAAGCTCAGAGGCATCGCAGGCCAAGATCCTACCTTGATGAGAATCTGAATGGACCCTGTGGCTTTTGCAGATAGGAAATACCAGAAGCTGATGGTGCAGGCAGCACTGGACTCCGGCCATGGCCCACTCTTGACGTGAGCTTTCTCCCCCTGAAGGCCCACTGGAGTAGCCTCCAGATACATGAAGTGCCCTAGGAACAAGGACGAGATCAAAATAAGACTGAAATAACAATGAGGGGATTATTTTAGCTCTTCCATCATAGCTAGGGTTTTTAATTACATTTTATGGGTCTGAGCTGCCAAAGCCATTTTCGTTTGAAACAGAAAGGAAACCTAATAGCCTTCCCTCTAGCTCCCTGACAGAACCATTTCCAACTGTCTGTGCTTTTAGCAAAGTGCTTCTCAGTATGCAGATGAACTGATCTGATGGGATATTTATGCCATCCAATCAACAAGATACTTACCAGAATCATCTAATGAATTCCCCAAACTATCCAGTGATTTGTAAAAAAAATGAAATAAAAAGCAACAATTTCCTATGGAATCCAAGGAAAGGGATAGGGCATGCTTGCTTTCAAAACTTCAGTCATCTGCTGAGTATACAAACAAAATACTGAGAATTTTTAATATGCAACATGAGAAGAAAGGTATTGTGTTTTATTCTTGTGTATTGAAATTATCCCCAACCTGTCACGTGTGCAGAGCTGAGTGGTTTGCATAGGAGTTGAGCGCTCGTCTTGCTTGGCCAGCCTGGGTTGGTCAGCTTTGTTTTCTCTCAGGCCTGTGAAATTTTCACATTTAGATATTGTTGATCTGTTTTGTAGCATCCAGGAATTTAGGGTCCCTTCCTCAGCCTGCTACTGTCCTTTATTCTTTGGCCAACAAATCTGAGACTTGATCTCAGCTACTTAACTATAAAAATGAGCCATCCCCAACACCCTGCACACAGGTATGTGGTTTCAGAGCATCTTCATAGGTTTCAAACTCCTTTTTCTTCCTACACATCATCTCCACAATCCCTGTTAAGCCAGGGGTCAAACTATGTCACCTCCATCTGACAGATGAGAAAATGTAGAATTTATGATGTTAAGTGACTTACTAATGGTCAAATGGCAGCATTGGGAGTTACTGATTATATATGTATGTGCTATTCAAGAAAGGCGTCTGACCACAGCGTAGAATATCATCTACCTTTAGCTTTTAAAACGGTGACTGATAGCAGCTGGACACGGTGGCTCACGCCTGTAATCCTAACACTCTGGGGGCCAACACTGGTGGATTGCCTGAGCTCAGGAGTTCAAGACCAGCCTGAGCAAGGGCAAGATCCCGTCTCTAAAAAAATAGCTGGACATTGCGGTGGACACACGTAGTCCCAGCTACTCAGGAGGCTGAGGTAAGAGGATCTCTCAAGCCCAGGAGCTTGAGGTTGCCATGAGCTATGATATCACAGCACTGTACCCAGGGTGACAAAGTGAGACTCTGCCTAAGAAAATAAATAAATAAATATAAATTAGATTTCAAGTCTCGCTGTCATGGATTGAATCATGTTCCCTCCAAAACTGCTGAAGTCCTAACACTCAGTCCTTACATATGTGAGCTTATTTGAAAACAGGGTCTCTACAGATGACCAAGTAAAGATGAGGTTCATCAGAGTCCATGCTAATTCAATATGACCATGTCCTAACACAAAGGTGAAATTTAGACACAGGCCGACAAGTGGAGAGAGAAGACAATGTGAAGAGTAACAGTGTGACAAGGCTCATCATCTGTAAGTCAGGAAGCTTCAGAGGCTGCCAGAACCCAGGAGGGAGAGAGAGAGGTACGGAAGAGGTGATTCTCCCTCACGGCTCCTAGAAGGAGCCAACTTTGTCAACACCTTGCTTGATCTGAGACTTTCAGTCTCCAGAATTGTGAGACAATAAATGTCTGCTGTCAAAGACATCCAGTGTGTGGCCCTTTGTTACGGCAGCCCTAGAAAAAAAAAAACATGCTCAATAAACGTTTTACTGACTTGTGGTATATCACTGTGGAGGTCTCCCCAGGGCTTTCCTGCTGTGGTCAGGAAAGATAATATGATGCACACTGTGAATATGATTAAAGCAACCACAACAACGGGATAACCTACCATTTTCATTTCCAAGTGTGTGGTCTTCAGGAGGTCTTAGGCTTTGATGAGAGCCGACCCCTAAAACCCAATCGAAGTTGTCAGCCAGGGAGTTCTGCCAGCCACACCAGCCTGTCTCAAAAGTACAGGAGCTGCCACAATCATTTTCATCAGTATTGTCCCCGCAGTCATCTACAAAGTTACAGCTCTGCTCCGGTCTGTAGCACTTGCCATTGTGACATTCCTGATAGCCATGTGGGCAGTGACCTAAGGGTGTGGGGGAGGAAAACAAGACAGAAAAGAAAATGAGGGAACATTCCAAACAAATTCAGTGAAGTCAAAGACCAGTAAGAGTAGATTCATTTTAATATATAAAGGGACAAGTTATTCTTTTTTTTGGGGGGGGGGGACAAGTTATTCTTAAAAATTTGAGGTACCTGATCCCATCTCTCCCTCCTAATCTGCCCCAGAGTTGATACCTATCGATCATATAGCTCTCCCACAATGATTTTGTGTAAACAAAAGTATCACAAATATTACTTTATTGATTTAGGAAAGTACCCCAAGTCTCCCCCAATGCAGCATTTCTTATAAGTTGTGTTCCAAGATATAAATTATACCTGGGAGCCAAAGTGAAGCCTTTCATTTTTTATCCTGAAACAAAATCTTTAGGTGCTAAGAGCTCGTGTATTATGGGGACATTTGGAAGTACATTCCATTAGGAAGCATTCACTCCAATATTTATCAGAAGCCAAGATACATAAGATACTTCTTCAGCAGCAGGGCCACGCTTCAAATAAATAATACTGACATTCCAACAAATTCTTTCTCCAAAACGCATATTTATTTGTCAACCATTTGAAATTTTAGAATCAATTTCCCTACAAAGCAATGTCAACTGTAGAGATTTATTCACAAAACATGAGAGAACGATCAATGCATTTGTAGACCTGAGTTTGAACTCTGCTACTGACATTTATTATTATAGTTATGTGACCGGGATCATAGAGACATTTGATAAACTTCAGCTTCTCTATCTGAAAAGAGAAAAAGTAGCAAAATCCTAGAGAAATTAAGCTAATTAAAGAGACTATTGTATAAATCACTCATGCCTAGAATAGTACCCAGTCTTTAGTACTGCTTGGTAAATATTAGACAAATAAATGAATGAGTTAAAGTGCTTTGGAAATGATAAAGCAGTTCAGAGTGCACGGTGAGGTATAATAATAATCTATACTACTCCAGTGTGTAACTGCCATTGGTAACACTATTTCAGTAGAAAAGTTGTTCAGAAATGCAACTTGGGGTACCAGTTTCTGACATTATAGTATCAAAATCTTTTTTTCATCTTGTCTTTCCCACCTGCCAGGCAGGAGAGCTGACACCACCACTCCCTACGTCTCTTCAAAGGTGGTAGCTCCCATGGTCAGAAGCAAGTTACTCAGTTGTTAAGGGTTGGTGTGTGTCCAAAGTAAAGGATGATGTTTGGGGGATTTATTGCAAAGTGTTATGGAGCTGGAAACTAAGGTTGATAAAACCTCATATTAGAAGCCTTATGTGTTCGATCAATTCTACATTTTAGGCAGTGGATGATCAAGATGGAAATAGGAGAAGATGAACGGAGTGCAACCTAGAAGCCTCTGGGGAGGAAGCAGGTACTCTGTAGACTTCTAGCCACTTTATGCCCGGTGCTGCCTGTACATTTATGTACTCCAGACTGCCTGTTTGAGGTTGCTTAATTAAATGGCCTTTCCACTTGCAACGCCTCTAAAAATAAATTTCAACCATGCATTTTGCCTCTAACAACACTTTCTTGTCTAGATTAACTACAAACATTTTATGAAACGAAAACTCGACATACCAAAACTTAAGGAATGCAGTAAAAGCAATACTAAAAAGGAGGCATATAACGATAAATGCCTATACTGAAAAAGAAAGGTCCTAGACAATCATCCTAACTTTCTATGTTAGGGAACAAGAAACAAATAAACAAATTGAGCCCAAAGTTAGCAGAACAATAATAATAAAGACCAGAAAACAAATAAATGACAGAGAACGGAAAAATGATAGAAAAAGAGCAATAAAATCCAGGGTTTATTTTTTGAAAAGATAAACAAAATTCATGAATACTTAGCTAGGCTAACAAAGAATAAAAAAGAGACGGCTCAGATAAGTAAAATCAGAAATGAAAGAGGGAACATAACAGCTGATGCCACAAGAAACAAAAGGATCCTAAGAGGTGTCTGTGAACAATTATAAAACAAAAAATTGAATAGCCTGGAAAAACAGATGAACTCCTGGAAGCATACAGTCTACCAAGACTGACTCACGAGAGACAGGAAATCTAAACAGACTAATAATGAATAAGTGGGTGGAGTCAGTAATTAGAAAACAAAATAAAACAAACACAAAAACCTCCTGACAAAGAAAAACCCAGGACCAAATGGCTTCATGAGTGAATTCCATGAAATCTTTAAAGAAGAATTACAATTAACCCTTCTCAAACTTTTCCAAAAACTGAAGAGGAGTGAGCACTTCTTCTTTTTTTGTTTGTTTGTTTGTTTTGTTTTGTTTTTTTCTGATGTTTATTTTCCTCCAACTTTATTTCCATCCTTCTTGTGGAAGAACAGCTTAAGATCACTTGGTAGTTGTTCCTACCCATTCAGTGGTCTGAGCAGTGGGAGCTGCAGACCAGTCTCGATGGCAGGCTGGGCACTCCAGTCTTCAGTGGGGAACTGCTGAATGGGCACAGAGGGCACCTGCACACCTTCTGACCTTCTGCAACTTCAGGTTGTGTAGCAGTAAACTCAGGAACTGGAGCAGTCCCTTCACCCTGAAATTCCTCCTTGGTCACAGCTTTCTCAGCAGCAGCCTGCTCTTCCTTTTCCATCTCTTCAGGATCTCTGTAGAAATAGACAGCTGGCATGACCTCCCACAGGGGTTCATAAGAGATGGTGCCACACATGCAGAGAACTTCCTGGGACAGCATCCACCACATCAAACCTACTGAGTGAGCTCCCTTACTGTTGCATGGGATGGCGATATCCACATAACACAGAGGAGAATCTGTGTTACACAGAGCAATGGTAGGCAGGTTAACATAAGATGCCTCTGTGAGAGGCTGATGGGATCAGTAACCAGTAGAAAATGAGGCTCCTGGAAAGCTGCCTGGATCTGGCTAGTAAAGGGTCTGGGAGTGAAGCGGCCAGCAATAGGAGAGGCTCCAGTGACAGCAGCAAACTCCAGCATAGCTCGCTGGACAGTATTCCTGGAGGATATGACACTGACATCAGCAGAGTTTTCAATGGCAACAATGGCCCCAGCAGCCAAAAGAAGCTTCTCCCAGGTCCTCTTCAGATTTATGATATATATGCCATCACTTTTCCTTTTGTAGATGTCCTGTTTCATTTGGAAGTCAAGGTTGGTGCCACCTAAGTGGGTTCTTGCTGCAAGGAATTTGAGGACATCCTCCTCCTTCATTTGCAGGACATCAAGGGCTCCAGACATAGTGAAAATTTCCCTTTAAGTTAAGGGAATCCGGAACAATACCCTAAGGGCTCTCCCTGGGCGGCAGGGAAAGAGTGAGCACTTCTTAACTCCTTTAGTGAAGCCAGCATTACCCTGATACTAAAACTAGACAAAAATACTACAAACATTTAAAAAAGGAAAACTATAGGCCAATAATACTAATGAGCATGAATGCAAAAATTGTCAATAAGATATTAGCAAACCAAATTCAAGAGTCCCTTAAAAGGATCATATATTTTACCAAGTGAGATTGTCCCTGGCATGCAAGGATAGTTCAACACAAGCAAATCAATGTAATGTGCTACCCCCCATGAAAAGAACAAAGGTTAAAAATCTCATGAAAATTTCAATAGATGCAGAAAAAGCCTCTGACAATCACCCTTTTATGGTAAAAATATCTCAACAAAGTAGATAGAAGAGAAATTTATATCAGCATAGTAAAGGCCATATACAAAAAAGCCCACAGCCAACATCTTACCCAACAGTGAGAGACTGAACACTAAGCAACTTCCTCTAAGATCAGGAATGCCCTCTAAGGATGTCTAGTCATGCTACTTGTATTCAAAATAATACTAGAAATTCTAGCCAGAAAAATTAGGTAAGAAAAAGAAAAGGCATTTAAATCTGAAAAGAAGATAACACAATTATCTCTGCCCATAGATGACATACGGAATCCTAAAGATTCCATACTAAAGAAACCTATTAGAGTTAATTTTAAAAAATATAGTAAAGTTATAGCATGCAAAATCAACATATACAAATCAGTTGTGGTTTTATACCCTAACAACAGATTTCCTAAAAACAATATTTAGTGATTGATCCCATTTACATTAGTATAAAAAGGAATAAAATACTTAGGAATAAATATAACCAAGCAGGTGAATGACTTATACACTAATAACCAAGTAACACCAATGAAAGAAATTAAAGACAACACACGTACATTCAAAGACAGCTTGTGTTCAAGGGTCAGAAGAACTGATATTGTTACAATGTCCACACTACCCAAAGCAATCCAGATACTTAATGTAATCTATATCAAAATCCCAATGGCCTCTTTTCCCATAACTAGAAAAATTAATCTTAAAATTCATATTGAACCACAAAAGATGTCAATAACCAAAGAAGTCCTGAGAACTGATAACACGGCTGAAAGCATCAAACTTGACGAATTCAAAATATATTACAAAGATACAATGAGCAAATTATATGATATTGGTATAAATTCAGTGATCTGGACCAATGCCTCAAAATAGAAAGCTTGGAAATTAACCCATGCATGATAGGGAAAGGATAGAGTATTCAATAAATGGTTTGGGGAGACTCGACATTCACATACAAAGAAATGAAACCTTACATAATACAAAAAAATCAATACTAAAGTATTAAATATAAGCCCAAATCTACAAAGCTCCTGGAAGAAAACATAGGAAAAAGGATCACGACATTAGTCTAGGTAATATCCTTTTGGGTATCACACCAAAATTCAAAGCAGTAACAGCATAAATAGGAGAGTGGGAGTACATCAAAACAAAAATATTACTAACAACAAAGGAAACAATAAATAAAGTGAAAAGACAACCTACAGAATGGATGAAAATATTTGCAAATTACCTATCTGATAAGGGATTAATATTCAAAATGCATAAGGGGCTCCTGCAACTTAATAACATAAAAAAACACATAACCTGATTGAAAAATGGGCAAGGGATCTGCATGAATATTTCTCCAAAGAAGACATACAATGCTCAACCTCACTTATCATGAGGGAAATGCAAATCACAAGGAGATATTATTTCATACATGTTAGGATGGCTATTATAAAAATATGCAAAAGTTGATAAAAATGAGGGGAACAAATTAAATCCCTTATGCAGAGTTAGGAGAATGGTGCAGTTGTTATAGAAACTCCTCAAAAAATTAAAAATGGAACTACCCTATCATCCAGCAATCCTCCCTCTGGTATACATATTCAAAAAAATTTAAGTCAGGATCTCAAAGACATATTAATACTTCCCATGTTGACTCCGGCATGATTCACAAAATCCAAGAGAAGGAAGCAACCTAAATGTACATTAAGGTTGGACTGGATATAGCTAAGGTAGTTCTATTCATATAGTGGGATATTATTTAGCTCCCCCAAAAGAGAAACTTTGCCACATGTGACAACCTAGATGGACCTGGAAGACACTATGCTAAGTGAAATTAGCTAGTCACAGGGGGGCAAATACTGTATGATTCCACTTACATGGTGTATCTAAAATAGTCAAACTCACAGAAATAGAGCAGTGTGGTGGTTTCTGGGGCCTTGAGGGAAGAGAAAATGAGTTGTTGTTCTATAGTGTATAAAGTTTGAGTTACAAAAACGAAAAGTTCTAGAAACCCGCTGTACAAAATTGTGCCTGTAGTTAACAATATACTTTACAGTTAAAATTTCCATAAGAGGATAGATTTCAGGTTAAAGATTCTTACTGCAATGAAAGAAGAAAATTTAAAAAAGAATATGTATTTTATACTGGCAGACAGTTAAATTACTTGAGAATTAACTTTGCATTTTTTTT